>WNYC01000013.1:0-265968 GCA_021396375.1 Sporothrix mexicana | reverse complement strand
GGTGGGAGGTGTTTGTATTTCTTATCTTGGGCTGGGTGTTGCTGCCCGTCCCCGGCGGCCCGCGCATGGGGCTTTTTTGTACGCGCCCCCCCCCCCCCCCCCCCTGAAGCAAAACGTTGCAGGGTCGAAACAAGACAAACTAACAACACCACAGAAGAATTCGCCCTCGTCTTGGTGTATTACACCGTCGGGCGCATGATCCAGCTGTTCCCGAAAATGACAGCACCGGCCGGCGAGCCAAACGTGCCTGTTGGCGAAGAGCGGCAATCCTTGACACTGGTCGTTTCACTCGCTGATGGCTGCCATGTGTCGATGAACCCGAAAGAAGCGTAATGTTTATGGGGGAAATAGTTTAAACGTATAAGATTGTCTGTATTAATGCGTATAGAGGTCACGTGGCAGGCCCTGGCAGGTTAAACAAGAAGCTCCATAAAGATAGGGGTAACGAGTAAATACCATATACAGGAGTATCTCACCGCCATTCGTTTCCAAAGCGTAATTTTAAAAGGTAACAAATTTATTATATAAATTTCAATATAACTTTCATATATAATAAAAGATTATATCAGATTTATAACAATAACAAAATAAAACCGTACGCTTAAAGCTATACATATCAGTTTACGGGCGAAAATAAGCGTGTACATACTTGCTGTGACACAAGGCATGCTTAGTGTATGTGGAAGCTGTGTAGCCCCCAAAGACGGGCCGCGATTTGCAGGGACGTTAATGAGGTTGCTCGGCGGGTATCAAGTTAACAAATGCAGTCAATGAACGTAAAGGGCTGACCCCGTAAACTCGTGCGCCCTGGTATTCCGATATTGCGCCCCTCCCATGATGTTTGTCCCAGTAAATAATAAAAGATAGAAAGAAAAAAACAAACAATAGAAAATAAAGAAAACACAATCCCCACCCTATGGTCATATCCCATGATTTTCTCCGACAATTCATTACTCAAACCTAAAATGAGGTCTAGAAGCCCCCTTTAGGCTCAGATCAGTGTCGCCCCTTACTGCGTCCATTTGATTTGTGGGCCTTTTGGTTTGCTTCGTTTGCTGGCGTTTGTTGTGTCCTCCATTCGTGCTCGTCCTGGGCAAAGCTTCTCAGCATCGACACCCACGACTTGTTGGACACTACTTCGATAGGCAGCTCGCCGGACCACGTAGAAGGAGCCTGAGGCACGACCGGAGCTGGCGCTGCTGGCGTGGGCTGTGAGGCAGGCCTTGCGGATGCTTTATGGTTCCTAAGAATGCGGCGTCCGCTGGGAGACTCTTCTACTGTGTTTTCCCCGCCTGCGCTGCCAGTCATCTCGTCAGCTTGGGAGGCGACGGCAGCAGCAGCAGCAGCAGCAGCAGCCTTCGCTGCCTCTTCCGCCGCCTCCTTCTCGGCTAGGCGTCGTGCGGCGGCCGCGCGCTGGGCTGCCTTGCCAAAGTTGGCCTTGCGCCCACCACGTGCCCTAATCTCTTTTTGTTTAGCGTCGTGCCAGTCCTGCGACCGGGCCCGGGTCCAGTGCACGCGCGGGTCAATGTGTGCATAGACGAATTCAGGATCATCCGTTTCTTTGCCTTTGCCCTTGGATGCCTTCCTAGAAAGAGAATACGCAGTTGGAAGGGTCGAGGCTACTTCAGCAGACTCTTCCTCCAGTCTCCTCCTTGACGGGATCAACACCTCGGGCGGCGGCGGCAAAGGCGCCACATCTGGGCCCTGGCTGTATATGTAGGTGTCCAGAGAGAACGTCATGGGCACCATGGGTGTGCTTTCTGTTGGTGCAGTGTTCAACGTGCCGTTGGCTTGGGCTTGCTGCTTTTGCTTCTCTCGCTCTTCGATACGACGTTGCAGTGCCTCCCGCAGTCCTAACCTTGTGGGCGTAGGCGACGTTGAAGATTGAGAAGAAGTCGAAGGTCCGGCCGTGGCAGTGGCTTCTGCGCCGTGGTGTTGGTCTAGCCTTGATGTCGGGTTTGTATTTTGATTTGGTGCTGCTAGGGTGGCTATTTGTTGGTGTGTTTGAGGGTTGCCCAATTTATTATATGTTGACGGTCCAGCCCGGGTATCATAGCCGTTGGATAATCGTGAATGTGTAGTTAGCGGTATAGATCCGCCATTTCCTTGGCTTGGTAACTTGGTCGTTGAGCTTTCTGTCCCTTTGTCATTGTTTGCAGACGACCCGTTTACTCCGTTTGTTTGTTGCTTGACATGACGTGGGTCTTCAAAATCAGACCGAGATCGTTTCCTGGAAATTTGCCGGTCCCGCAAATCAGGTGGGCTTTCCGACGGCGTCAAGATGGCGCCAGCTGCGGCCGTCATGTCCTTGTTATTATTATTTTTGCCTTGCTCTCCATTGTTATGGTTGTGGGATGAAGCAATATTTTGCTGTGAAAGCGTATGCGAATGGCCAAAATATGAGCTTCCTAAGCTTTCTCCGCCAACTCGTGATGACGGTGTAATAGGCGCACCGTTGAAATATGATGACGCGCCGACCTGGGCCCCATAAGATGCTGTCGTTAAAGGTGCTGGACGGGGGCCACCACCCAGCGTTGGCTTACGACTCATGTAAGTGGTCGGTAAATTGTTCCTTGACATATGTGACGCACTGGACATTGGAAACGGGGAGATCGCCATGGCAGCCGCTGCAGCAGCGGCGGCTGGAGAGCCTGTGATGGGTGATTGGGAGGTTTGCAACGGCGGATTTCTTATTGAGTCTGTTGCGGGTGGCCCAGTCGAAGGCGCTTTGGGTGCTCCAGTCTCCGTTCCCGTCGGTGTTGGTGCCGTGGTCGTTCCTTTTTCCTTATTTGAACGTATCCCAGCCAAATGTTGGAAGCAAAACGGCGTCGACATCCATGCCCGGGCTGCACACCCCGAAAAGTTGCAAGGTTCTGGCGGAGGGAATACTTGGCCGTGGTGGCCAAAGAAGCTTCCCCGAATGGCCGGCCTGCTATAGCTAGAACCATTTAACCTTGGCAGAGTGCTGTCGTGTGCAGTGCCTCGCAAAATGCTGTTCATAATGCCGTCGACAGTCCCATTGGGATTGCTGAACAGCCTGCCGTTGACGTCGTAGGCATCTCGGCGTGGTGCCGTTGCCTCTGGAACCAATGCGTCCCGCATCTTTGTGATCGATTTGGTTGTGGAGCGACGAAGGACATTGAAACCACCAAAGATGGAGTGTCAATTGATATAAGTATATGGCAATATCAAACGGCCATTCCGGCTTTCCATTGTTAGCATGAGTGAAGGTGGAGAGGGTAAGATTGGGGGTGGCATCGTCCCTTCAACATGGGGGCGAAGAAGAAAAAGAGAAGCAAGGGGATCCGTCTCAGGTCTTTTCAGTTTTTATAGTGGTCACCATTGCGCCCAGCCAAGCGGTTACTCATGCCATCTTTGACCTCCACAGGTGCCCGTCTCGTAGTTATAAAGTAGCATTGCAAAGCAAAGGAGCAGTGGGTGCCTCACCACCGAAATGGCATCGGCTCACAGATGCCTCACTCTGCACTGCCGACTGTCTGCCATAGCCTTTGGCCCCGATGCCAAATGTGTGTGGAGATGGAACATGTCTATAAAAATAGACAACCATCTGCACACACCTGCGCAGTCGGGGCTCCAAATAGTGGCAGTCCAAGACACACGATGGCTGGCCAAAGAGGCCAGACCAAACAGCCTTTTGTAAGGAATGGGTGACAGCTCCCCCTGTTTGCCACAGCAGGCCATTGACGAAGATGCCAGGTGGATTGAAAGAATCAATAAAAACAGAGGTTGCCGCTCAGCCGCAAGAAACCCCCAAAATCGCCCAATGGGCGATCAAGTATAAACTTGTGGCTGAGTTGCGAGACAAGAGACACCTGCAAAGCGGAGAGGAAAGACGACATGTAAACCAGAAAGGTCTGTTTTGCGGCTGTCTGACCTTTTACCAATAGTCATCATTGACGGATATTGCGGGGTTGGGTGAAGGGCAATGGGAAATAAGAAATAAGAATAAGGACAAGGACAAGAGTGTAAGAAGGGGAAGAGCGGAAAATGAGACAGAAAAGAGGGGAAGGCTGAGGTCGGATGGGAATGAGATGAGAGGACGAGCAAAAACGTGGGTGAGAAAAAATTATGATATAGGGGGAGGTAGGACGAACTAAAAAGCGGATATAAAAAATGTGCAAGAAACATGAGAAAAGGATGTATACCGAGGCGATAAAAAAAGGCTGCTGCTCACGGTTGTTCAAGACGAAATATTCGCAGCGTGGAGCAGGCTGACTGTCTCGCGTGTTCGTCTCCGCCGTCACCGTCTGGGCGGCCACAGACGAAGCATGAGAAGCGCAAGTCGCGTGCCCTTGGCCGGGAGTCACGGAATAATGCGCAGTCTCAGGGATGCCGGCGAGAATGGGGCAATCCAACGGGCGGCCGCACGTATTGTGGCCGGAGAAACGAAAGGCGTGTGGAATTTGACGATTTCACACAGTACACAGAGCCTTGTCTGCGTGGTTGTGCGTGTCTTGCCGATCTCGCTGGACGACAAATCGCCGAGTAGAACGTGGAATGCGACAGAAGGTAACGAGGTCGATCAGAGCGACAGAAGGCTCTGTGTCGTGGGGTCGCAAGAGCTTCGGGCGAGGCTGGCGGACGACAGGATGACAGGACGACGAGACGAGAATGTGAACGGTTGATAGACGCCGAAGAGAAATGGAAATAGACGACAAGGGGGCGGGCGATTTTGCGAAAACCAGTAGTTGCGCGCTGGGGAAAGCGTTATATCAGACAGGGAGGAGTTACCGGCGTACAGACGCCCACAAGCCAAGGTAAAATGGCGTAAAGAGACATCCCAAGCGGCAACCGCAACCCACTTTATCGATTGCAGCGCTAGTGCGCCATCCGTTCGTTCCCCAATTTGCGCTGCGCACTGCATCGCGCCTTCTCTCAGCCTTCTATCTTTCCCCTGCCGAGAAAGGCCAAAGACCATAAGGAAAGAGACGAGATGGCGGACGAGGCAGGCGCCATCCAGTAATAACCGGCGGTGGAACAACTATGGGCCGTGGTTGGATAGTGGCATTATCTACCCCTCGCGCCATTGGTTCAGGCCGCTCCTGAAGTATTACAGCAGGTAAATTACCCCAAATACCCTGAGACAGCGGACTGGGTCCTTTAGGAATTTAAACAAGTCGCGCCAAAAGAGGCAGGAGGGGTGAACCTAGAGCAGGGAAGCTTCGATCGACCTCCTGTCCTATGCATGGTGCACGAAATATAGGCCCCCTTTAATTTCTTGCCAATATATTGTCGACCTTCAGCCTTGTTGTCCTTTTTATTTTCTTTCGACTTGAACAACAACACAACTCACGACCTCACCCCGCCTCCTCCTCCCCTCCCGCGCAACCGTCGCACCTCGACTGTCGACGCGCGCCCCGCCCCCAATGGACTTTCTCAAGTCGGCCGTCGCGTCGGCCATCGCCAAGGGGCCCGCGTTTCCCTATTCTTTTGGCGATCGCGTTGACCTCGACCCTTCAATTTGGACGCTGTACAACGGAACCCGACGAGTGCGTATCAACGTCCTTCTTCTTTCTTAGTTTCGATATTTTGGGACCGCCCCTCTAACAACAACCACAGGAAGACGGATCCAATTGCAGCATCTTCTCCTTTGACGTCACCGCAAACAAAGCGCGTCTCCCACTGGCACGAAATGCCCTCAAGAAGCTCCGCACACTGCGACACCCCGGCGTTATCAAGGTGCTTGACACCGTCGAGACGGACACATACATCTACATTGCGACAGAGCGGCTGGTGCCCCTGCGGTGGCACGTGAAGCGCAAGAGCCTGAGTCCAGAGACTCTCAAGTGGGGTCTCTTCAACATTGCGGTAGGTCCCGACAGCCTCAATATACTTTTAATTGCGGCGTACTGACGGTGTAGCGCACAATCAAATTCATCAACGATGAGGCGTCGTCCGTCCACGGCAGCCTTAAGGTCGCATCCATCTTCACATCCGAGAGCGGCGAATGGAAACTCGGCGGCTTCGAAGTCCTCAGCAACATCAAGGACGACGAGGCCATCATCTACAACTATGGTAGCCTCGTGCCCGACGCCGCCCGCTACACGCCGCCCGAGCTGGCCCGCAACGGCTGGGACGCCATCAAGCGCAGCAACCACTGGGTGGTCGACTCCTTCAATTTCGGCGTTTTGATATACGAAGCCTTCAACGGCGACTTCGCCGGCAGCGACCAGGCCGGCCAGACTAAGGGTGTCCCACCAACGATGCAGACGGGATACAAGCGCCTGGTGAATGCGAACCCCAAGGCGCGCATCAGCGTCGCCAACTTCTTGGACATGGGCCAGCGCAACGGTGCATTCTTCGACTCGCCCCTGATCAAGCTTACAGACGGCATCGAGAACCTTGGTGTCAAGACCGACGACGAGCGGGAGGCATTCTTAGAGTGAGTAGCGAGGAGCGCGCGTGTTATGGTTTGCGTCCTGAGCTTTTCCACTGACAAAACAGCGACCTGGACGGCCTGACAGACGACTTCCCCGAGGACTTCTTCAAGATGAAGGTGCTGCCCGAGCTGCTCAAGTCCGTCGAGTTTGGCGGTGGCGGCCCCAAGGCGTTCAGCATCGTCATGAAGATCGGAACCAAACTGTCCAACGACGACTTTGAATCCAAGGTCACACCCGTCGTTATCCGCCTCTTTGCCAACCCCGACCGTGGCATCCGCGTCTGCTTGCTCGACAACCTCCCTCTCATGATCGACCGCTTCACGCAAAAGATTGTCAACGACAAGATCTTCCCACAGGTGGTTGGCGGGTTCACAGATATTGCGCCTATTGTGCGCGAGCAGACGCTCAAGTCTGTGCTCGTGTTTGTGCCCAAGCTGTCCGACCGCACCATCAATGGCGAACTGCTTCGGTATCTGGCCAAGACGGCCAACGATGAGCAGCCCGGCATCCGTACCAACACGACGATCTGCTTGGGCAAGATCGCCAAGAACCTGGGCACCTCATCGCGGAGCAAAGTGCTCATTGCCGCCTTTTCGCGCTCCCTGCGCGACCCCTTTGTTCACGCCCGTAATGCTTCCTTGCTGGCTCTGGCAGCCACAGCAGAATACTTTACGCCCGAGGACATGGCGGCGCGTATCTTGCCTGCCATCTGCGCCGTCCTTCTCGATAAGGAGAAGCTGGTACGCGACCAGGCCACCAAGACTATGGACGTCTTTATACAGCGGATCCGCAAGGCAGCAGCATCCATGCCCGACTCGGTGCTCCCCCCGCCATCTTCGGCGGCTGCCGGCGGCGACGCCAATGCCAATGGCGCTGCGCGTATGAGCACGCCGCAGCCCGACTCGAGTAGCTCATGGGCCGGCTGGGCAATTTCTTCCTTTACTAACAAACTGTCTGCCGCCGCTGGCGAGATTGAGTCGGGCTCCACGGCCTCTTCAGCAACAACGCCTACGACGGCTACCGCACCAACAACAAGCCGCCCATCGATGCACAGCACATCCTCTGCCTCAACACTGCACCGCCAGGCCGTGCGCTCGCCGTCGGCCTCGCAACCCATGTCGCGCAACTCGTCGTCGTCGAATGTGGCTGGCGGTGACTCCTTCTTCGCCGACGCAGCCGACGATGCCGCCGATGCAGCTGAGGACGACGCATGGGGTGCCATGGACGACGGCTTCGGCGACGATGGAGGCAATGCTTGGGGCGATGATGGAGGCGCAAATGACGAAAATGCCGATCCCTTCGCCACAAAGAAGACAACCACATCATCAGCGAACAGCCGTTCTGCAAGCGGCAGTGGCGGTGTACAGCCGTTTGGTGACGACGACGCCGAGCCCGACTTCGCCGGCTGGCTGGCAGCACAAGAGGCCAAGAAGAAGAGCAGCATTGCCGGCGGCGGCAAGGCCCTGCCCAAGGGTCTGTCGAAGCCAGGATCGTCTGCGTCGAGTCGTGTGCCGTCAGCTACAAGACCGGCCGCAAAACCCGTCGCCAAGCCGGCAGCAAAGAAGCCAGTAGCCAAGAAGATCAATCTGGCACCAAAAGACGACGACGATGCCGACGGCTGGGGCGATGGGTGGTAGACAGTCTTCCCACGCTAGAGTGTCTTTTCGCACCCTCATCAACACCACGCTTTAATGTTCTTCATGCAGCCACTTCTTTTGTTCTCATAGAATCACTTGCCCTTTTTGAATAAAGGATACCAATACGATGTCTTACGATGTTTGGATATAAAATAATACTTATTCTTCTCAACTTTTCCCTCGGTCCGACAAGTTATATTCGTGACATATACAGAGTATACAGTGACATATTGTTCCACGGCCAAGCATTAATGACAGAACAAAGATATGCGCCGTCTATGGCATCCTCTTGTAGCCATGCTGTCTGTGCAATTTGTCGTTTTCGACACGACTCGGAGCTGTTCTTCCCCAACACCCAATAATGAATACCTGGAAGTGCCGTCTGTAGGCATCCTGTCTTCCAAGAAATATTGCTCTTCCAATATCCACTGGCCGCCAACCAGGCCAAACACTTCAAAACAACCTCTGTTCTGTTTTCTGAAACCAGGTCCATCCTCGTCGGCGCGGCCTGCGTTCTTGAAGCGTGCGGTGTCGTGCTGGATAATAAGGAGTTGTGGGTATTTGAGGGTAAAGGATGTTGTATGTTATTGTTTTCTTTCATCAACCAGGCGAGCATCAGTCCCTCACCGGGTGTCCGAGTAGTCGTTAAGTGCAACGCAGACAGCGCCGCGGTGGTGGCCGTTGTATTGGCGAATGACCTGCTGGCTGTGCAGCTCCCAGAGGCGCGCGTAGTGGTCCGACGAGGCCGTCACGAGGTAGGCGGAGTCGGCACTAAAGGCGCAGTCCCAGACCCAGCGCTGGTGCTGGTTAAGCGTGGCGTTGAGAACGAGCGGCTTCGGTTCTTCGTCGGGGCCGGGCGGACGCGTGTCGACTTCCCAGATCTTGGCGGTGTGGTCGGCGCTGCAGGTGGCCAAACGCTTGCCGTCGGGCGACAGGAGGATGCGCGTGATGTAGTCGCTGTGGGCGCGGAACTGGGTGATGGGCACGGGCTTTGTGCGCTCGTACGTTGGCAACAATTGCCACATGAACACATTCCCGGTGTTGTTGGCCGCGCACAGCAAGTAGCCTTCCATGCCCATGGTGATGCACGCCATCGGCACGTCACCGTCAGGGATCAGCTCGTGCGTGCAGTTGTTCTCCGACAAGTCCCACACGCGAACGCTGCCGCTGCGATCACACGATATGATTTCGCCCTGGTTCGGGTGGATGACGACGTCGTTGACGGGGGCGCCATGGCTGTACGAACGCTGGATGGCGGCGGTGCGCGTGTCCCAGATCTTGACGGTGCCGTCCTCGGAGCTCGTAACCATCCACTTGCTCTCGCAGTGGAACGCGACGCCCGTGACGTTGCCAGTGTGGCCCTCGAAAACAAGAAGCGGGTTGGGGTTGGTGGATTTGATGTCAAAGACCTTGACGGCGTGGTGGCCGGCGACGGCAAGGAGGCGCTTGTCGGGAGAGATGCAGAGGCGGTTCACTTGGGAGTCTGGGTGCTGTATGGTGCGGGAGCAGATGCCCGAGAGAGCCTCCCAGAAGCGGATTGTGTGGTCATAGCCGGCTAGAAAAAGAAAAGACGAAAGTTAGCAGGCGCATGGAAAAGGGGGCGATGAAAGGAAAGAGGAGCGACAGAAAAAGTCAACCTACCTGTACACAGAATGACAGACATGGTTGCGGTTGTTCGACGTTGTGGTCGCAAACAGTGGTCACGATGTCGAGCTGTCGGTGATGATGTGGTCGAGCTTCAAAGAGGGGAGGCGAGAGCTCCACGGTGGTAAACACAAGGAGGCGGCGCGGATCCAAAAGTGGACCGTTTGGGACGAAGCTCTGGCTTAGTCAGGAATGTGGTCCGCACGTGACCATTTACACCTAATCGACGACGACAGCCAAAGAACGACAACATAAGTGTCTTATTTTTATTTAAAATATTGTGCTTTTGCGATTAATATTTTGGGGAAGCTAGTGCTCGTATTCAAGTATGCTGCATATTCGAGGATAGAAGAGCGTTGCCACCAGGGCTGCATCCGATGCATATTCAGCTGGTGACCCCTCCCACTTCCCGTTTTCTTGTTGAACTTCTGCGCCCCGTCAGCCACGATAATAAAGAATTCCCGAAGTTGCTTTCTTTTTCAAAGCCCAGTAAGTCACTTTGTGCAGTCTTGTGGGAGGCCGGAAGAAGCACAGAGAAAATATTGGGCCCAAGTAGTGTCAGCAACCCGAAACAGTCGGCATGTGGCCACCCGCCAACAGAGCTGAGAATCGGGTGCTTTTTTTGCTGTGCGTCCTGTACGTCCTGCGTGTCGTGCGTGTTCCTGTGTTCAGCTTGGGTAGTCCCTCCCAGGGTGTCATTGTCGTATTTTCCGCTCTCCCATTTCTGTCACAAATCACATACATCGGCACCTTGAAAGACAGATCAGTGTAGATTCAACAGAGATTCGATTTCCAACGTAGATTGGGTATTAGATTTCGGCAATTAAATGTTCAGATCAAACTAGATCTATGGGAACGGTAGTTATTAAAATTTTAGTTGAATTCGAACGTACTCGTATATTGCCTATTATGAAAAAGTCCAACCTAACGTAATAAAAATCAATATCCTAGTATCCCAGGTTCCTGGACAACTACACTAGTCTAACCACCATGCTTGCTACGACTGCCTTTTGAGACATTCCCGTCACGCCCCTCACTACTTGAGCCCTTCTTGTTCCGGGAGAAGCGGGATCTCCGTTTTGGAGATGACGACGAAGAAGATGAAGAGGAAGAGGCAGTAGACGTTGACGGCGAAGGTGGGAGGCCATGGCTTGCATCTCGACTGCTCGACCCACTGCCACGATTTCTGTCTCCACTGCTCCCACTACTGCCACTACCGCTGCTTCTACTGCTTCCCCGACGGCCACTCCCGTCTACAAAACTACCGTCAAAAGAAATGCCTCTCACCGAAAGTTGTGCAACGGCTTGGTTGTGTTGGTAGCGGCCCAGTGCCGGTGATCGTGAGGAAGAATGGGGAGGGAGAGTGGGCGAGGAGGAGTCTGAGACCACAACGGCTGCACGGCGAGGAGCAAGAGAGTGGGCACAAGGGACTTCAATATAAGCTCTGCCATAGCAATGCTTGCAGGATGAGCAACTAATAATAATAAGTCAGTGGTGGTCTCAGAGTACGTTTAGGGTCGAACTATTCAACTCACGCGGTGAAGCTGCCGCAACAGTGGGAACAGGACTCGATAATCTGTTGACAGCCACAGTGCTTCTGCGGCCATCCATAGACAAACTCGTCGGGATAGTACGGTCCGGCCATGTTTGGAGTTTGTGAAATATGACAGAATAGAGGAACTGATGAAATTGTGTGTGGAAGAGTGAAATGAGGGACCAGAGAATGTTGGTTTGATATTGGTCATAAGAGCTGGAGCCGATAGATATATGAAGTGCCAAGGTTGTCAGAGCTGCATAGATTAAGAAGGAAGAAGACCCCGTGTTTGGGCATCAAGAGGCAAGTGATATCCGGTCAGGCTGACAAAATAGAACAAGAAGATCGTGGTTCAGCTCCGGGGGGGCCTTCTTGTCGTTATGTTTCGTTCGTGGGGGCAGATATGTTCCGGTGTGTGTTTGCTGTGTATTAGTGTGTATGGTCTAAAAACTGGCTGCCATCTATCTTGTACTTAACAGTAACCGTGTATATACATCGGAAGTCTGTATGATTGGGTCATCACTCTTTCAATACGACAGGTGTTTGAAAAGGCGGTGAGGGTAGGAGAAGTATAAATCCTATCCAGAATTCTGCTGTATAATGTCATATATGTTGCCGCCTACTATCAATAAAACGGCAAAATTATGCCTCCAAGTTATGATCACGCACGCAGCCATCCCTTACGGCAAGTAGAGCGAGAAAGGAAACAACATAAATGGCCTGAGTCGAGCCCCTCATTCAGACTCGGTACCAGTTCAAGTAAAAAGACATAAAGCCTTGGTTTTATCTCACAAAGGCTTTGTATATGTGTACACGGCCATGGAGAATCGTATTGGTCGCTACTGAGGGATTCGCACAGCGTGCGGCGGCGGTCATCTGCCATGTGCTTTCACATATTTAGGTTCCTCTCGTAGTATTTTATCTGCACTTTCACGAAATCCCATCCTCCTTTCGCCTCCCTCTTCTCCCATCCTTGGCGGTACGATCTCCTGAGGGTGGTGTGAAGAGCATGTCCAGACCGTGTCTGTCCTACCCACTCTGTGAAAATCCGGGCTAGGCCGGTCGAGTTCTCTTTTATGAAATGCTTGCAATAATGTGCACATTCAAACAGCCATTCAATATTCTTCAAACCCTTGATTGTCAAGCTGTGTACGCTCCTTGTTTATCCCTAACTGTGAGAGATAAAGTTGTGCTGTGCTATCAAAGCGTACCGTACGGGTTATATTTTTGCACTCTTATTATTCTCTTGTAGGGTATCATTTTGGATCGAGGCAAAAGGAGGAAAAGGCAGATCAGCTGGTTCCACGACGGAATCTGAGAAAATCGGAGCAAGAGGTAAATTCTTTTCTATTGGAGCAGCCGAATCGGGCATCGGGGCATGGTCCCTCCTATTCGGCGTATTGTTTCCTCTCTGCAGACTCGCGAGGCAGCATTAGGCAGCCTGCATGCATTGACATGGACCGGGGTTATTTGGGAATTCCTTTTTGTGATCCTGTCTTCGGGGTGGTTCTCAGTTCCCTACATCTCTCTACATTCCCCGGCATCCTTCGAAATCCCTCAACATCCCTCGACAGGACGCCGCAAGAATCCATGCTCCAGGCTCACAGGCCCGCCCGTCGAATATGCATTGATGTTTTTGTGTAACAGACGGGCGACGAAAGGCAGGTAAAAGGACAAGTAGACAGGAGGATGGATGGATGCATACGTGCTGAGGCGTGCACGTATCTTTCCTTCCTCTTTTCCTTTTCTTTCTCTTCTTCTTCATATCCTCTGCGTGTGAGTATCTCGAGAGCCACGGCAGCAGCCGCATGGATGTGTCCAGTTGCACAGCATGGGGGCACGGACTGTGATGAGAACGTGGAGGGTGGAGGGCGATGAGGCGATATACAAAGGCAGAGAATCGACAGTCGATATCGTATTCAAAACAGGGAAAGTTTACACTTGGAACCGAAGCCGGTCATGGAACGTGGAAAGTGGAAACCAATGTGATGAAAAGAAAAGTAGCGATAGGAGAACCAGATTTCAAAGTCTGTGATGAACTGGCGTGGGGGAATGTCACGAAATAATAATAATAATAATAATAATAATAATATCATGCAGAATATGACCAGAAAAAACACGAGGGGTTGCATGGTGGAGTCACAACGCTGTGTAACCTCAAAAGGCACCCGACGCCGGGTAACATTTTGCCTTTTTTTCTGCGTTTTTTGTGAAGCTCGCGGGGACACCCGATCAAGGTTTCTGCTTTTAGCATCTCTTTCGGCAACCCAAGAAAAGTAAAACGGATACGATCGCCCAGAATCCCATATCTTCATCGTACAATTCACCATCCGACGGGTAGAAGCGGACGATGGCAGTAATAGGCGAAGAGAAGGAACCGGAATGCAACTCTATCTCCGTACGAGACCGATCTCAGTAGTTACCTCGTACGGACTGTATTTTACTGTGATTTGCCTCTAATTCACGGGAAAGGTCGTAGGTCATATTATTATATGTGGGATCAATTGAGTACTCATAGAGGCATTTTCGCCCAGACTAAATAATGCAAAAAACAACCTTGTAACAAAAACAAAATAGACTCAGCGAGGGGACGACAAAGACAGGGGAAGAAAATAGTTTCGTGTGTCAAGGCCAGTAGGTTGAAGGAAATACACGAAATGCAAAGAAACAAGTCGGCAACAGCAGAACACTAAGAAATCGAGGCTTGCGAACAAGATATAAGCTAGGAAGTAGCATCCCGCCATTGCTTCTGCCTCGTTTGTTGAATTTAAATATTGGCATTGCATATGTGCCTTGATAATGGAAAGAAACAATTCCTCACATCGCAGGGGGATGTGCTTTGAGATAACAATAACACACAGTAGATCCCTAGACCGGAAAGCGAGAGACATGAGTAAAAGACAAACATGGAGACAAAATTTAATAGCAAACGCCTGACAAACAAGATCATATATGAAAGAACTCCCATTGCAGTTTGACATTAGGGCACAGTTGATGAACTCCGGGGGAAACCTGGATGACCTAATGGGGAAATGAACGAAAAGCAGACCGAGAACAACTTGAGTCAGAACCGAGGTGATAAAAAAGAAAAAAAAAAAAATTAGGGAAAGTAAGAGAAGAAACCATCACAGCCTGTCATTATCTCGCACAAGAGAGGGGTATCAGAACGACGGAGCAGTGTAGATAAGTGAACCGAGCACGACGGCACCACCGATTGCGGCAATACCAAGCTTCTCTGCAACGGCCCACCCACGGCTCTTGGTCTTCTTCGCAGCAATAGCAGCTGGTGTTGCGGGACGCTTTGCGGCCGGAGCCTCAGAGGTAGTAGCCGCCTGAAGGTTCTCTGCCAACATCTCCTCGAGTTTGCGCTTCTTGTTGCTACTGTCGCTCGGCTCCAGAATGTTTGTCTTGGTTAATGACGCTTCTTCCATAGCATCGGCGACTTCTTCGCCCTTGTTACCATCCATAGCACCATGTCCGTCCGTGAACAACGGTGTTAATTCAGCAGTAACTACAGCAGACGTGTCATTGTGACTGCCGGAGGCCAGAGGTGGCATATTCCACACTGGTGTCTTGTCGCGGCTCGTATTGATAATGTCATGAATCCCGGCAAGCCTTCGTCCTGCCTTTTCAAGATCCTTAGCTGTCTCATGGAACAGTGCAGAGCTCGGCATTGTCTCAGTAATCTCAGTAACAGCCACTGGGGATGAGGAGCTGTCGTCGGCACTCTTAGCAGGCGACGAAGTTGGCGGAGATGGGTTGAGTATGGACGAAATGTCAAGCTTGGCGGACATCAAGCGCGGCATGGTGTCATTGGCAATGTTCTTGTCCGAAGCATCCGAGTGCTCAATCTCTTCAACATGGCCGTTTTGCTCGTCTCGGAACTCGCTCTCGACAATTCGGGAGAGCATCGCAACATCCTCGGCCGAGATGGCTGGCGGGGTCCAGAGGCCGTGAACGGGTAGAGTATCGTCGCCGGCTGGAGTCGACTCCCTACCGAGAATGGGCGATACGGGGCTGTAAATGGCGTCGGCCTTTGTTGTGAAAGTCCTCAGCTCGTTCATCAGGTAGTCGCCTTCGCCGCCATCATGTCCGTCCTCCATCTCGTCCTCCTCTTCATCAAACGGTTCGTCTTCGTCGTAGTCTTCTTCGTCCTCAATGTCCTCGTCCTCTTCGTCCTCTTTGTCCTCCTCTGAGCTGCCCTCGTCCTCGTCCTCCTCTTCGTTATCATCGTCAACCTCACCATAGTCCACTTCAACCTCATCCTCGTCATCTTCTACATTCTCTGCTTCTTCTAGCCCGTCCATGTCGTCAAATTCGGCAGGCAGGCTTCTCGAGTACGTCCCGAGAGGAGGTAGGACTTCATGTTCAGGACAGATCTCGATCTCCTCGACGCTCATACCGTCGTCGGATGAGGAGCTGTCATCATTCTCAAAAAGCGGGATAGGTTTGTCCTTATTGTTGCCGTGACTGTGGACACTAGAGCAGTCATCGCTAACGCTGCCATCTGAAAGGTCAACATCTGAATCGGGGGCACAGTATGAACGGGCTCTCTCGACAGGCCTAAAATTCAGGTTAGTACGCTGGGTCTGCTACAAGGAATGGGGTGGGGGAGGGGGAGAAATGTCGCGGAGAATGACATACTTTATCGGCGTCCGCGATATCTCGATCTGGCACGAGGTTGGGTAAAAGACATCGAGGCCACGGGACACATGGATTCCAAAGCTGATGGAATCGTTTTGTTCGAGGACAGCGGGCGTGTTCGTCTCGAGGCGGCTGTCGTTGAGTGATGTGCCGTGTAGAGATCCCAAATCTTCAACAGTGACGGACTAAAGAGAAAAGAACAATGTTAGTGGACTCATGTCGGCTACGCCGAATAGAGAGGAAGGAAATGAGGGGTGGATAGAGTGCAGAGCAGCATGAGGTCGTGACATACACCATCGACAAAGTTGCCCGCAAATTCGGCATGGGCACGAGAAACGACGGGGCTGTCGAAGAAAGCATTATCGACGGCGGGGACCAGGCCTTTGCTGACGGTCTTGGACGCCCGGCCGACCTTGGCCGTGGGCTTGTCGGTAGTAAGGCGGATCTCACGGTCAAACTCTTTACTGCCGGCGGAGGTGTTTTCGGGCCTGAGGCTGATTGTGACTGCACGATGTTAAACGACGCCAAGATTCAACGAGGCCAGTAATAGGAAAAGAAGGAGAATAACATACTGCTCTCGTAGACGGGCTCGCCGTCCAGCTCCGGAGAGGCGGCCATTGTGCTCTCGGATGATGCGGGAAAGATAACGCGTTGACAAAAGAATAAAGAATACTGGGATCTAGCGGTGAGAGTTATTCAAAGACAAGATATGCTATTCGTTGCTCAAGGCATTCCTTGTCGTCGATATCGATGCAAATGCAGATGGGTTGCTGTGCAGTTGATGTGCGAATTCAGTTGGCGCGGCTGTGGAGTGGTGGAGATGACCGATGAGAAGCGATGACGCCTTGCGGAGGCTTGGATGGCAAGCGACAGATGTAGGTGGGTGAAATAACGGCCGTCGAATGGTTGGAAAGGAGAAAAAGAAGAGAAGAAACCAAAAGGTCGGTCCTTGGAGACGAAAGAGAATTAAAAGTAGCAGGAGAGAAAAGAGGCAGTTAGAAGGAAAGAGCGATGGAGTCACGGAGTGTAATGGGCGGGGAGAGTGAATGTGCAGAAGAGAGAAGAGACCGTCGAGCAGTGTAAGAGTGTAGATGTGGGGCAAACGTAGGCGACCAGCCGACTTCTCTAGGTATCGCTAGGCAGGCAGCGGAGCGCTTATCGAGGCAAGTATGATAGTCGAAGTTGCCTTATCGGAGCGACGCAGTGAAGCGAGGGAAGTCACCAGACCATGCACCAGCGGAGGGAAGGTACGGAGGGGATAACAGAAAGGGCGAGGCGGGGTAGTTGCAATTTGGGTGTGAAGAGTGCTTAACAAGAAACGAGCGATGTTTGCAACGGTTAGGATTTAGGACGTAAGGCATTACGACTATTATGCACGAATAGGAGCACCGGAAGCCTCGCACTCGACACTTGGATCTGTGTCAGAGCACTGATGGTATGTGCAGACCGCTCTGCGCCCGGCGCTCTTCGGGCATGCGGCTATGTAATGGGTGACGACAGTCGAAATTATCGGCCAGCGTTCGAAAGATCAAGAGCAAAAAAGACCCGAATAGACATAAGGAATCAAGGGAGCTTGGACTGTGCGAAAGACCCATTCTCCGTTCTATCCTTGGGCTAATTGTACGTGACGTCCTCGGGCACAAAGGTAATGCCCAAAGCGGGCTGACCATGCTGAAACGAGTCCAAACGAGGCCCTCGTTAAACGAATATCCAGTCATGCAATATAACTAATTTTCCGTCTCAAATACATCCCATCTTCACCCCCGTTGTATCGCAGTGCCTTTTCTACAATTACCTTTCACGGTCTTGCGCAATCAATGTCGATATTCACGCTGTTCACATTCGCCTCGCCCTTGAACCCCTCAGTCGCTATCGCGTGAATCTCTCACGCGTGCAATGCGTGGGTCCGCTAACGGCACCGATGCAGCCGTCGAGCCCCACTGTCCGGGCATATCCTGCCTGCTCTGGGACTAGTGCTGTAACAGTGCTGTAAGTGAAGGTAGATGCCCTTTTTGGGTCATTAACGACAATCGAGGCCACTCAACTGCTTCAACATGTCGGTGGATTATCGACGTATCAATTTCGAGAAGAAAAAAAAACCCTAGAGGAAATAAAACGTTGAGTATAAATCAGCTCCATATCTCTTCAACAACCTTCCTGGACTTTGTAGTCGAGAAAACTATACAAAATGAAGATATCTCGCCATCACCCGGCCTCGTTATCTTGCAATACGGTTTGCCTGTGCATATATGCATATAGCAAATGAATCCAGATTTCCAAACCAAATACCTGGTATTTTTGGTTATTTTCTGCTTCTTGGTAATTTTATACCAAGCCAGGTGCCTCGACGAGAAGCATCTTTACATATCCAGCTCGTTTACAATAGACAAAGATTTCTCTCTACCAGAGCATCACTTCCACGCGCCAGCAATGTTAACTTGAATGCAAAAGGAGGCACATACGAAAAACACAGTCCCACCAGATCCAAACTTCGAAGTGTAGCCGTGAAGACGAAACGGCTTTCACCTTGCAATTCGGAGAGTCCTACTGCCCATATGCGAAACGTGGGGGTGGGTCAGCCCGAAAAGGCTTGGATTGAAGCCAACGTCACCATAAAGATACATCCATGCCCTTGGTGTATTTTCTGGTTGTTTTGTCTGCTTTATCTATCAACACTTGTTCGTAAAAAGTGAAATTATCGTGCATATTATCTCCCTACATGATATGTCACAATCTATTATTTTATTTTTATTTCTAGCACGTTCCTCATTCTTCTTAATTCCCCCATAGCCTATGTTGATGCTGAAATATGCGCAGATCTTGTACTTTGATTTTCAGATGTACAATTATGTGCATCGTGAAAAATCTGAAGAGAACAGTAATTTTTACTCACGCTTAAAAAAGTGGCAATGAGCAGTTTACTTTTGCAGACCTAGCTTGTGAGACTCCATGTCCGAAAGTATAAAGAGCCGGCCTCTCCCGGCCATTGTCCCAAAATTTTTCTTCCCTCTCTTATTTTTTTATTAACCACTCGAACTACGAATACACCTTTGTTATACCAATATTTAAGGATCTAGCTAAGTTTCCATCCCACTATCAGATACTTTTGAATTTGCTAACCAGCGTATCCTAGCCTTCCTACAATCGGTCCCGCGCCCAATATGTCGTCGGGAGACTTCCTCTCTGTCAGCGACAGTTAAGTCATAAACTACTCCAGTCACAGTCGCCTCTCCAAGCGCAAAGAGTTTATTCTGTGGGCAGCCACTTCAATGTTATTCTATACTTTGCCCTCTCGAGGACAATAAGCCATTGTGGCAAGTGAAGACATGGCTAAAGTACCAGAAGGACACGGCTTTGTCTGCTATGAGTCCCACCACATGTACTTACATGTACAATGTGCCACCGGCTGGATATGAAACTATTTCGACGTTGGGAATCTGTGTGCAAATGTTCACGTTGGCCCAATTTCCTTTTCCTCTCTGTCACAGTGTGTTAATACATGTGATGGTCTCGTTGAGTCTCGAGGGGACCGGCAGCTAGAGCCTCGCAAAACTAATGGGCCATTAGCAAGAGGTGCCTTCACAAAGTCGGAGCTCTTCAACCAACGCTGTTTTACGGTCCTGAATAAAGTACTGGCTTCCCTCGATTGGGTGCTCCTCGGTGTTGAGCCATAACGACGCTTGTGGACCAAATCTCGAAGTCTTCCAACCTCATGCTTGCCTCTCATCACTTGGAACGGTAAGTTTACCGTTTGCTCTAATGCTCAGGCATGCGTCCACATTGAAGACTTGTACTCTTGTCCTCTATATCCCTTTCTCGGCGTTGTGCGTTACTGACGAAATTGAGGTGAGCGTTCATAAAAGCTCGAGATTAGTCTTAAAGATACCCCTTGCTATTTGAGCAAGTCCCAATTCTCCTCTGAGTACATGCGTAATCTGGCGACAATTGGAACCAGCCAGTGCCGCATCGAGAGAGTTTCAGTTACCTTTTTGCCATATTTGGCCCGATTCGGTTTCCAAACATAAGATGCATTTTACGCCGTATCTTGCATATCTGGTAAGTATGAGATATCGGCCCTCTTCCTCATTACATCGCGTGCATTCCTTGCGCGTGTCACATTCCTCTCTCAAATCTCATGTGGTTTATCCTTTCACGACCCACAAATACGTGTAAGGCAGGTATAAAAATAGGACAAAGAAGATCTACGCGTCTTTTCACGCGAGTTTCTGCCGAGGAATGCGGGAGGGTGTCGGGATGCTGTGGAATGGGCTGCAACGGCAGCCACGGCTTTGATCGAACCGAACATTTACAAGTACGACATACATCTGCGGCATGCCAAGCCCGTTTGTACGCCTTTGCGCCATCTCCTTCTTTTATTAAGAAAAGCCCTCTCAGGTCAGTCGTACAAATAAGATAGCCAAGGAGTACGAAAGGCGGTCTTGACCTGCTGCCCGGTGATGAGAGACACGATGAGAGACAGATTGAGATAAATCAAGACAGCGAGGCAGAAAAAAAAACAAACACAAAGTACTTGCAGCTTGCGTACTCTTGTTCTGTGAGTCGAAGCATCTTGCATATTGTCACTGCATGCACTCACCTCATTCTTATTTTGCCTGTCAATGGCGAAAGTCATTTCTGCCTGCAGCTCAACTCCGATCTCATATCCAGTCACCTCGGTTTCGACGGCAATATATGAACGACATTTGACGCGCACATGGCACGGGAACGAGAAGCGATCGGACGGCAAACAAGCCGAGGCGTAAAACGCGTTGTTCACTTCCACGTAGGTGAAGGTGCCGTCGTTATTTTATCTTTCATTTCCCATTTCCGAGTGAAAAAGACGGGATGAAAACGCTTCCTATCCAGGAAATGGACCAGGCCAAATTGGATCATACGGGCCAGGCAAGACGCGAAAATGGGCAATAAGAACGGAACGGTAAAATGACACGAGGAGCAATCGGACAAGTCCCGAAAAGAAAGAACAAGAGGCTGAATGTCACGGTCGGATCACAGCGGAGAAGTCTTTCTCCAATTGTGGGTGACGGCTTGTGGGCAGATTAATATCCCGTATCTTAATGCATGCTTTGAAAAGAGCGAAAAAGGCAATCTATTTGAATCGATTTGAGTGGTGCGCCAGTGAGGAAAAACGGGACAGAGCGAGGTACTTTATTTGAGGAGGCTGGGGCGCCACGAGGATAGCTTCTGGATAGAAATGGGAAACTGAAAGCTGTCGAGATCAAATGTGCACGACAAACATTATGACAACAAGACATCAAAGACATCGTGGCAAGAGCGACCCAAACGAACGACCGCCTTAATACTCCGTACAAGCTCTTTCCTGCTCCGTGTGCCTATCAATCACTTGTTTGTGAAGAAGCTTCCCCTGGTCGTCTTTCATCCCCACCCGTTACAAGGGGCAACCGTGGGAAGCTGCGACTGTGACGAAAGTTGCCTTTGTTGTCGCTTCCATTTTGTGGCCACACTAGCCCCTTTCGCGATTAGTGCACCCAGCAAACAGGTGTAAACCCATTGGGAAAACGGGAAGCCCTCGCTCTTTCCCTGCCGCTAGTCCCCAGCTGGCAGCCTCTCCTGAAACCAATGTCAACAAACTGTGCGCCGTTCGTTGTTTATTTCATATTGCGACGTGCGAGAATTTGGAGAAACGGGAGTGAGAGAGCGAGAGAACAGCGCATCTTACGAGAGCATTGTGAACACCAGAACGTATCGCCCCCCAATGTTCTCACAAAAAAAGTGGGCGACGGACCGTTTTCAATTTGTCTGCCTTGCGACTCCATAAAAACTCGTCACACCGAAGGGAAAGAGCTCCTGGTCTTCTTGAGTCGCAGCTGCCGTTTTCTAGCTGCGTTCCAGCAAGCTGTCTCTCCCCAGTCTCTCCACGCATTTGCACATTCCATGTTCCTTCCCTCTTTTTCCTTCTTTCTCATTCCACATTTTTTTGGTAAAATAGAACTCTGTATCAAGGTCGCGACTTCCATCTCGTTGACAAAAAGCAACATCTCGGCAAACCAATCCAACACTTGTTGAGGTAAGAACCTCCCACTGCGCCCTCATCGTGCCTGCCAAACAAATTGCTTTCTCGCACCTTTCCTCATCCCACCCCCGGTCGTCGCTCTTTCCCTGCAGCAGGTCCACCCCTCGGATCGCCCGCTTCTTGCTTGTCATTGGCTGGGCGACCGCAGCAACGCCAGCGCATCGAAGACGGCGAAAAGGGCAAGAGAGAAAAAAAGGCTGGGCTGGGCCAAAAAATAGCAAGAACCCGACCTGACCTTGGGATATGCACACTCACACAACGCACACACTTGCTCCTTCCTCTGCCTGCACCTGCTTTCCCTTTCATGCCCATTCTCGCCCCCAATCCACTTTGCATCTTGTTTTGCTCTTCTTTCTGTCACATCCTCTTGCATCCTCTTTTCTCTCCATCCCTTCTTCGCCCCTTGCGACGTATTTTCGAGCAATCACCTCCCTCTTCTCCCGTTTCTTCAGTTTCCGTTTGTCTTTCGCCCTGATCCACTAATACGGAGGCCCAAACAAACCTGCAGACGCACCCAGCCGTTGCATGCGCTGCGCTTTTCCCATCCATCTATCCATCCATCCACCTGCATCTCTGTTTTCTCCCACTCGTTTTGCTTCTCTTCTCTCGTCGCCCAAACCCGCCGACCGCAAAACAACAGGAACAGCGATACGACTCTACCCGCAGCACGCTACACGCCGGCCCTCTCTCCAATCCATTAATCCACCCGGCTGCATTTCCTGCTTCTTCTTTCCAACCTCTCGATACTCTCGACACTCTTTTCTCCCCTCGTTCGTCTCCAGCTTCGCCAGGGCAACCGTCTTGTGCGTCTGTCCACTTGGCGATCTCCTGTCTTTTTACCTCCTTGCCTCCCTTTACCGCCTCATCCATTTCCCTCTCCTGGGGCCGCATATCGCCAACCAAGTCGCAGTTCTGCGGCTCTAATCGAGCTCTAAACCGGATCTTACTGGCTTGTGAGTTGTTTTTGTTGGTGTCTGCAGAGACAGAAAGACGAGAGACTGCACCTATGTGCGCCACCCTCTTTTTTTACCTCCTTGTCTCCTGCATGGCGCTGCCGTTCTCTTGCACTTTGTCTTGTTTTGAATCTTGTCTTTGCTAACCCTCTGTTTGGCTACAAAGACATTTCCTCTATCGGTCTATTATTACCGTATTAATTCACCCATACGCCTTCATGTCTTGTTGAAACAGCTCGTCGGATTTTCATACCTCTTTCTCTACTCTTAATAATTCTTTTCCCTTGTTCGCCTTATTTACCTTCATCGACATCAATACTCGACCATTTTCGCTCACATCGCCTCCTCTCTCTCGAATCAGGCTCCCCATCCGGCATTGGGAGTTTGGAGAGGCAGGCCTCCTCGTGGGCATTCCGATAATAACACAGAGGTGCATTCCCAGCGCCACCCTCCACCAATCCCATTGATTCGCATCGGAAGCGACATTCGACCCAATCCTCTCGCCCGAGGCCACCATGGGTGGTGACTCCAGGAAGAAAAAGACTTCCATCCCCCTACCTGCCCCGACCGAGTCCGAATCCATCATAACTGCCCCTACGGAAGCGGCAACCGATGTGTCCCGGCCCGGTGACGAGAAATCGTCATATTCTCTCCCCGAAGACGGCACACCCGTGACGATCAAGACCCGAGGCCACAGCGCCAACCGCTCTCAAACATCTCTTCTCATCGAGTACTTTGAGGGCGGCAAGAGCCCAGAAGGTTCAGAGAGCCCTGGTGGAAGACGACCCAGTGTGCGCGTTCGCCTAAAGCCATCTGGCAGTCGCAAAGACGAACGCATCATGATATCCAAACCAAAATCCTCTTCCCACCCCCGCAAAGCATCGCTTTCGCGGCGGTCTGGGGGAACAACACAAAAAGGTTCATCCTCGGCCGCTCGAGACTACGATGGTGCAGGCGGTAGTGCCATCAGCGCTCTTAGCAGTGGCGGCGATGGTGAAGACAGTCGCAGCATCAATTCATATGCTTCTGCTACTGAGGAATCCAATGTATCTCGGAATCCCCTTGTTGTGGAAATAGACCATGGGAGCGGAGGCGCCGGTGGTGTTAGTGGCAGCAGCCAACAACGCCAGCGGCCGCGCCGCCCCACAAGCCCGCTGATCCCAGCCGCCGCCAGCAGTCGTGGTTCAGCGTCATACTTACACGGTACCGTGTCTGAGATCTCCGCCATTCCAGCAGACAGCTTCTTGGATGGCTCCAAATCCCCGCGCAGCAACAGTCCCACACGGGACATGGCACTGGCCGCAGCCGCTACTGCAGCAGGGGCTGCTGGTGCTGCGGCGCTCGAACGGCATCGTGTTTCGAGCCGCAGTCGTGGAGACGACCCGGACCGCATTGTTGTGTCCAAGTCTAGTTCCCGCGATAAGGACCGCGATCGGGATGGTGACCGCGGGTCGGGGCGCAAACACCGCTCCAGCCGCAGTCGAACCAGCAGCATCAATGCTGCAGAGCGCGAAGATGCCGGCTCTCCCTCACACAGACGGTCCAGCCGCCATCGGCACCACAACGAATCAGCCCTGTCAGCTGGCGCAGAGTCGAGCATCGTATCTTCTGCGCTTTCACCAAGTCACCGTTCCTACGATCAGTATTCTGTCCGCTCAGGGGCATCCAAAGCCTCTTCCATCAACAACCCCAAACTCCTAGAGACTGTTGAAGACGCCATACGCCGTCTCATTTTGCCAGAACTGAATGCACTCAGACGGGAACACAGCCACCGTGACCGTCGCAACTCCACCACCTCAACCGGCACCAGCGTCTCGCGGGACGAGTATGCTACCAACGACCGCCGCCGGTCGGGCGCGAGTGACCGCCACGGATCCGCCTCACACACTCCCCGCGACAAAGTTCGCGACCGTGAGGGCAGACCTGCTCTTGTGGATAGCCCATCGCCCGCGGTGGATTATGCATCCGATTCCGGAGCTGAGGCTGGCCCAGCAAGCCGTGGCATTGACGACACACCGAAGCACGGCACAGATAAGGTCCGCGATGCAGCAATTGCAGCGGCTGCTGGAGCGGCTCTCGGTGGCCTTGCTACTGCAGCCATGGCAGATCACGATAACTCGCCGTCCACTGCACGGGATTCACGTCGCCGCCGCAGAGCTGAAGCCCAGGCCAAGGAAGCAGGCAGAGGACAGGCTCCTCCTCCCCAACAACAACAAGGACCGCCTGACCTGTATCTCACCGGCGCGCATAGTGCTGCTAGCCGTTCCTTTGAAGACCAAACCCATGGCCAGCGCAATCTGCAGGAAGTCCCTATGCCTCCAGGAGGTAGCGGCCTGAATGCTACCCATCTGCAACACCTCGACCCCGATGCCGCCTACTTGCAGCCACCGATGCCTCTGACGAGCGAAATCAACTCAGATATGACTCGGACGTCTATCTTGTCAGCAGAATCCGACCGCCCTCGATCAGCAGAAGACGAGCGCCAATTACCGCCTGTGCAGGAAGTGTCACGAGGCACGCTACCAGGAGGTCCGCAGGGCTCACTGCCCCAGCAGTACACCACGTCTTCGAGCAGTCTTCAGGGCCTTGGCACGCAGCATGCCAACATCTCACACGGCGATCTCCGGGCACTGCCCCGCAAGGCAGTCGGAAGCGGTGCCAATCACCAGCATATGGCGGACGGCGGCATTCATGAGGAAGACGAAGAGCACGACTCGGTCATCGACCGGGAGCACCAGTATCCCGACCAGTACTTGCACCAGGGTGCCGAAGACGAATATGTCGAGGACTACGATGGCATGCCAGATTATGCCGGCCAAACCTACGACGCTTATGGCCACCAGATTGTGCCTGCTCCCCTCAAGTATGTGCCCTACCAGCCTGAGCACCGTGGCCTCAGCCCTATCCCCAGTGTCTCTGGCTACACTGAGGGTGGCGCGAGCGAGGTCCAGGGCCAGGGCTACCGTGATAGCGGTGTGACCACGTCAACATCCTCTCCCAGAAAATCCCCTCATATCGAGCGCAAGTCTGCCGCCTCACTCAACTCCATCCCTAGCAATGTCATGAGCCGTGAGTTCGACGCAGACGACCTCAGCGTCCGCAGTTCCGATATCGACTACCGCCCGGCACCAACCCAGTTGACCGACGTCACTGAAGATGGCGATCACAACAACTTCCGTGCCGTTGACGGCATTGCAGCCAACCCTGATATCGTTCACACGCCCGTTGGTATCGAGTCAGCAGTGGCCTCATTGGTCGACGGCTCAATGCTGGACGGCTCCGCATTGACAACAGGCTCGAGTGCCGAGGGCGGCTATGCGCCTGTCTCCGGCAATCGTGGCTCTATGGATACACTCGAGGAGGAGCAGTCACATGGCCAGACAACACCCAAGAGCCGCTCCGTCCAGGACTTGCGTGAGGATGATGCAGCCCTCCACGAACACGAAGAACTGCAGCAATCGCGCGAAATTGCCGCTGCATCCCCGGTCACTACCAGAACCAACCCGTCAGAATTCTCGGGCGAGTACGAGATTGACGCGTACGGCCGCAAGGTCCGCCGCCCCTCGCCAACTGCCTCCGAGGCGGCTGCCATTACTGCTGGTGCCGTCGGTCTAGCCATTCGGGCCGCCCGCGACCGCAACCAGCATCCGTACCAACCACACGAAGAACGCGAGGTGCACGAAGCAAGCGGCAGTCAACACGTCCCGACAGAAAGCGAATGGGTCCCTGCCGGCGTCCAAAGAAACAAGTCCTTTAAGGAGCGGACCTTGGATGGCCTCCGCCCAGCCAACACCCCGACGCACAGCACCGACCGCCTCGACGAATATGACCACGATGACCAGCCGCATCTGGGGGCTAGCGGCCTTCCGGATCTCAGCAACCCTATTCCAGAGATTGGTTACGGTGGCTACTCAGAGGATGAGGATATGGAGACAAACCCCTCGGTCGTGCACGGCAACATCCCCAACGAGGAGGAGGTCGACGAATGGCGTGCAGGCGACCGCACCCCTACGCAAGAGCGTCATGACGAAGCAACTTCACACGCCCTGAGCCTTGCCGTTCCCGCTGCCGCCGCGATTGCAGGTGCTGCTGCTGCAGACCACTTGCTCGGAGCCTCACAGCACAGCCGCCAGACCAGCCAAGAGCGGGACGAGGATTGGCAACGGTCATCTGATGAACGCAAGCGGGACACTCTCATCACCAACCCCTATGAAGGTGCCAGCCCGATTGTCAACGAGAGCCTCATCAAGAAGTCAATTCCCGACCCTGCGGGCGCTGCAGCTGCAGCTGCTGCCGCGGCTGCTGCGGCCGCTGCCTATGGAACAGCCGGCCCAGATTATGTTGCCAGAAGCCCTCTTGGTGGACGGTACGACGAGGGCTATATTTCCCAGGGACCTGGCAAGTCGCCTGATCTGGCCAACGTCAACAAGGGCAAGGGCATCGACTACACAGATGCGCCTGCCGTGTTCGGTGCCGGTCAGGAGGATCCTTTCTACACCACCAACCAGACCAGACACTTCAGCGGTCTGTCACAGGGCATGGCTACTCCTCTGTACGACCCTGCTACCGGTGCTGGTATCGACCGCATCGAGAATAAGGATATTGTTGCCTTGATGCAGCATCTGATGGTCCGGGATGCTCAGCGCAGTGCCCGTGACACTGAGATTCTCGTCACCCTCGTCCGCGCGGCTGCCGAGATGCGCTCTTCCTTCGAGAACGTCCGCACCATGCTCGCGATGCATGAAAAAGGCCTTAACAATGAGTTCTCGAAGAAGCTCGCCGACAGCGAAGACGCGATTATCACCGAAATTCTGGACGGAACCGAGAAGACAGTTCGCACGCACCTCGGCGGTCCCCGGCCGTTCCCCGGCAGCGGCAACCGGTCTCTGCATGCTAGCATCTCACAGGCCGAGATGGAGGACCTGCCAGGAAAGCGCCAGAACATCTTCCGCCGCGCTCTCAAGTCGCTCAATGCTAAGGGAAACAACGACCTGACGAGAATTGAGGATATGCTTAACCAGCTCCTGAACCAGGTCGATGTGCTCAAAGCCCAGTCGGCAGGCGGCGCCGGTCCTGGAGGCATGAGTGTGAGCGGCAGTGCCAGTGCTCATGGGCCGTCTCCTTATGATGGCATGATCGATGCCCAGATGGCCTACGAACAGGACCGCGGTTATGAACCCGAGGGCCAGGCCGGCACATCTACGACGCTTTCAGTCAACTCCCGCGGTGGCATGATGCAAAACACCCGCAAGTTCTCCGACAACCGCATCAGCACCGTGCCCGAGGGCAACGAAGACGAGCTGGAGTACAGCCACGGCCCCGGCGTGATACAAGGTAGCGGAGCAGCTGGCGATATGGCTGCTCGTGGCGCTTCTGGCAACGTGCGCTTCGGCAGCCCTGCCTCGCTGCCTCAGATGAGCTCAGCTCTGCTGGCAACACCGCCCAGACAATCCCAGGACATCCAGCAGCAGCAACAGTACCAGCAGTCCCAGCACTCCGAGCCCCAGCTTCAACAACATGCCCCTCCGAGCAACGACAACACACCCAAGACTGACAAGGCCAAGAAGCACAAGTCCAGCAGCTCATCGAGCTGGTTCCCCAAGATCTCGAGATGGTCCGAGACAACGACGTCTAGTGTCGGTCGCGTGTTCCGTGGAAGCCGCGACTCCAAGAAGGATCATGATGAGCTTGGCTTCCACAGCAGCATGTCACGTTCTGGCTCTGACCTTGTTGCGTACGACAACTACGAGCCCACCCCTGGAGACAAGCTTCACTCTGGCTTCTCAGAGACCGACATCCACGGTGGTGGTAACTACCTTGACCAGACCCAGGCTCAGCTGCAGCAGAGCCAGCAGAGCCAGCAGCAGCACCAAGGTACCCAGATGTACCAACAGAGCCAGTACCATGACGACATCCATGGCTACCACCTGCCGCCCGACAGCACGGAGATCCTGCCTCCTCACCCCAAGACTTTCATGACACCAGAGGATCCCAAGTACCGCGCCCACCGCGACTCTCTCAACCTGCAGCACCCCCAGCCGCGGTCTGGCCAGCCCTTCAAGGCCGCCCTCGAGTCACAGGCCGCCGATTACGACTCACCAATGAGCCCCCGCTCCGCCGACTGGGCTGGCTCGTCCACATCTCTGCACCGGTTCCCGGGCCAGAACCCCAACCGCTACAGCGATGCATCGGCCTCTAACGCAGCGGCTCAAAGCTCTCACCAGCAGCAGCAGCAACAGCAACAGCAACAGCAACAGCAACAACAGTACTGGGATGCAGGTGCCTCTCAGGGCTCGCAATCCGGCCCGCCCCGGCCTCCTAAGGAGCCGCTTGACGGCCAGAGACAACAACAGGCCGAGACGCCGCCTCGCGCGGCACGCCTGACCAAAGCTCCCAACAAGACGAGCCCTCTGCCCTACCACAGTGTGGAGAGCGGCTACGGGACTGCCACCCATGTCCCGACCAGCTACACGGGCAGCCCCCGTTTCGAAAACCGCAACCTGAGCGGTGCCTTGACGGTCCCAACACGCCGCCCCAGCGGTCCCCGGGCCATGACGCCCAAGAGCGAGCGTAGCACGCGCAGCTACAACGACGAGGAGCCCGGAAGTGACCCGCGCAGACAGAAGAGAAGTGAGTAGACACAGCCTGAAAGACGACATTTCGAGGTATAAGGCATTGGCTAACATATTTACAGACACGTTCGGCACGATTGCATCTCAGGATACTGAGACCTTTTAAACGAACAGCGTTTCGTTCGGACAACGTCATCTAATTTCAACCCAAAAGACAGCATCAACTACACGGAGGAGCACACGCATTGAAAGGGAGTGACAGGTCGTCAGACTATAACGAAGAGGAAGAGGAGGAATTTCGAAGGACAAAAGCGATGAGCGCGCTCTGCATTGGCATTTTGCTTTTATTGCGCATGAGTCTCAGCGTCGATTCTTTTTACAAGACCGGAGCTCGTATGGTTCATATTTGTTTTTTCTGATGACGTTTACGATATGATATTTGTTCAGGGAATGATCGCGACATTGCCAAGTGGGCGTGGGCAACTGTGGCCCAAAAAAAAAAAAATGAACAAGACAGAGGAGGAGATAGCATAGTGATTTTTTTTCTGCTTTTTTCACATCATTGACAGCGCGATATATAGCAATCTTTGTAATACCATACTTTACCCATCTCCAACTAGTTTCATGAGTCCAACATACCTCAGTCTTAATGTGAATGTGAATATCGTGCAATGCCCATGACATATATTGCTTCCTTCACACAACCACAGTGTGCAGCTCTCGTTCATCTATCCGGAGGAACAGTGGTGCCGTCGTGCCATGTAATTATAGAGGACCCGCCATATGCTTCCGCAAGCCTCAAAAGTAAGATGTTAGGTAATCACCGAGTGGCGGTATGCTCTTTCTTCACGTTTTAACTGAGCACATAATTTCTACCCTGGTACCTTGGCTCAGAAGCCGTTCCTGATGGCCGTCCTCCATATTCTACACGATGTCGTAACAGATGGGCCCTTTTATGTTATAATTGAGTAATTGGCGGCTTGGTCTCAGTTACCATACGAAAACCATGTGTTAATGACAGACTGAGCAGGTAACTCCTTTTCTATGAAGCGTTGCTTCGTGAGCTTTAGGGCACAGATGTTTTCATGATATTTTGTCTTGGAACATTTAAAACACAAGAGTGTGGATAGCTCGAATGTTTATAAAGTTGTGAGAGTGAAGAGCAGGCTGCACACTGAGGAGATACCCTTTTCTGTGTAGCACATTCTTGTGTTGAAAGAGCACAGAAAGTGGTGCAGTTCAGAGTTGCATCTAGCGTGTGTACATAATCCATTTTGATTTTTTCTTTCTTTTTTTTTTTCCTTTTTTTACTCTTCAACGTTTTTTGTTTACTTTTCATAATGATTGAATTTTACTTCACCGAACAAAATAATTTAACAAATTTGCCACATAGAGTAATGTGAATGGAATTTTCATTAACATCTGAGATTGTCTTCCAAACTTCAACTATTGTTTATTTCAATTTTCAAGAAAATAAAATTCAGAAATAAAAGGTTTCAGTGATGACACCGTCATCCAGGCCTAGCAACAGAAACAGGGCAGTACTTTGGTGGAGAGAACGCGTAAAATTTCTGACTGACGTGTAAAGTCTTTGCTTCTGAATTTTTTTCAGAGTTTGCTCTTCTGTCAGAGTCACGATCCTCACGATCCTCACGATGGAATACGGGCTGAAATTTTCCTTGCACAAGATGGGTCTCTGGTTCCATCTCCACAGCTTGAAGTCATTGCGGATGCCAAGGTCCAGGCTGTAGGAAAGTACACGCCCCCTTGTGACGACTGTATTTTCCTTGTGGGCATCTTGTTGTGGATGTTGTCTTTTTTTTTTTCATTCAATTGCCCCTTCACTTCTCACCGTGGTCGTCACTCTCCACGAGATTCAGATTCAATAGGGCGGATGGCACAAGCTGCTGGTCCACAACACAGGAAAAATTTGTGCGGTGGATATTTTCTTTGTTTCCCCCAGAAAAAGACCAAAAATAGGTCGTTGAGAAACCAAAGTCACCCACCTGCCAAACAAAGGGGAAAGAACATTCGAGGTCAATGGGCTTGGCATTTCAACGCTAAAAAGACTTTGAAAGGTCATTCGCGACTGCCTTTTGTGAGAAAGCATCACCGCCGAGGCTTGTGCTTTCTTGCCTCTTGCCTCTCAACTCCTGAATATCTTAAAATATTTTAAGAAGGAAGCAACGACAGGTGGTCGGCGGTGGCCGCTGCCGTCAGTGTTGACGCTGGCCTCCGTGACCCCGTGATCTGTCACTGCCATCGGTTATTGCCTTGCTCAAGTACTTTTGTTCTTTCGTCATTTCGCGCTCTCTTGCCGCTCCGTGCCAAAACCTTCCTGTTGGCGCAAATTTTCAATCAGAACGTGACTTTTTTGCAGGCGCAGCAAGCGGGTGGCTAATTTTCGACACCGTCTGTTCTGTTTTGTCGCCCCTGGCAGTCACCAAAATTTTGCTTTGAAAAAATCCAATACCGCTCCAAGCCGGTCCCTCTCCCGTCACCTAGAGCTCTCTAGCTTGACGGGAAAATACTCAGTGGGAAGGGAAGAAAAGAAACTTTTCCTCTCTGAGCACAAAGTCTGCGCTGTGATCATGGGGAAATCGACGACAGATCGACTTTGCAGCGTCTCCTTGGCCTATTCCAAGACACACGCCCCCCTTCTCCATCTTTTTTCTCATTCCTTCTTGGTTGGCCGTTCAGGTCTGGACTGGACTCTGCTGCCAATTCGGGGTTGGCGTGCTTTTCTGTGAGAACAGCTCTTGACCTGTTGCTGTGGCCATTCCTCCATCGTGACCATTGTGACCATCGTGAACCTTTTTGTGATTTTTGTGATTTTTTGTGTCCTCGTCTCTGATTCGAGTGATTCCAGTCGTTTTGTGTGTGGATTTTGCGTTCTTCTGTTATTTCGAGTCTCGTCACATTTTCAGTTGAGGTTCTCGTCTTCTCCTCTTTCCCCGGACCGCCTGATCATTCTCAACTCCTTTTGCTTCACCTCCGCTTCTTCTCCCTGAAAATGGGTCATTTGGACGATTTGTCCTTTTCTGCTTTTCACACAAAAAGTGGACCAGAACGCAACCAAAGGGCATGTGGTGCGCCCCATCGCCTTCTCCATATGGGTAGTGAGGGAAGGAAAAAAGGAGGGGAAGCAGGGCTGGCTCGGCCCCAGTTCAAGAGACAGAGAGAAAAAGAAGTGCGTCGTAAGTGAAAAGTCTAAAAACAACTGATGCAAAGTTCACGATGTTTTTCATTAGCCGCGCAAAGAAGAATAGCAAGTCTCGGCAAGAAACACGTAAGGCGCCAGGTGAGCTCAGCAGACTTGACAAAGAGTGGCACAAATTTAGACATTACTGGCATCATAGCATCTTGCGATCGTCGTCATCTTCTGCCCCTCGACGTGTGTCATCCAATGGATTTTGCATACTCAGTAGTCCGTTTCCTGAGAGCATCAACAGCTTCGAAAGCTGGTTGCCAAATCAGGAACATCCATCTGCAATTTTGACACTTCGCAGCAACGGGAAGGAGCTGTTCTCTGGTCTTTCCAGAAAATTTCAAGAAGTAAAGGGAGGGAAGGAGATGAGCTCGATGAAGACCACCAAACACCGAAAACACCAATGCCAGGGCCAATGCCAGGCACGACAGTCAAGGACGGAACCAAGACGCATCAAACAGTGTTTGAGAGTCTCACAGTCTTTGAGGGAAGCAACGAACATCAGAGAGGGGAAGGTACGTACCGACATTCCATGACTAAAAATTAGGTACGAGAAACCCAAAAACGGCCCAAAGCGGCCAGACACGACCACAGAGGCGGGGCCTCGTGATGCACTAAGCCGGCCGCCATTTCGTAACGGTATGCTAATGGTCACTTTGAGAGAGACTCTTTTTACGCAACGTGCAACGTGATCACGCAAAACATGCCAGCGCGGCGACCATGCCCCTGGAAGTGCCTGGAAACGCCCTGTAAACCAGGGAGGGAAGGCACTGCCCAGCGCTTGCCGAGCGCCAACTCATCACGCGGTTGCCACCACTCGGCGCATTCGCTGTTCGCTGGGAAAGAGCCTCCGTCTCACAGTTTCCAGGGGGCGTGTAAGTTCTTCCCCCTCTCTTTTCAGTGACCGTGACCTGCGGGCCAAGGCAGGCGGCCTTGAAAAATTTTACCTACTGGGGCGCTCTTACCTTACCATTACCCCATAGTTTGCTACGACAGACAGCTTCTTTCCTGCTTTTGCAGCAAAAACTTTTCCTTGCCAACGCCCCTTCCCTCCACCCAACCGCCAATTTCCCCCTCGCGCAATTGTGTGTGACCTGCCCACGATGTTGCCATCCAAGCTCGCACTCTCGCCTGCAAGCGGCACAATGAGCCACGCCCCCTGGCATTTTGCCATTCTCTTTGATTCCCCCAGACCACCAGAACCGCCCAGACACACCATTCTGGCTGTTCTCAGCTAATAATACACCAAATGCCACAATACCTGTTACTTACACGCCCCCTCTCAGGTGGACGTCTGACTCGTTTTTGCTTGTTGCTGCTCCCCCTCGTGAATAATAAAGACCTTTGACCTCAAACATCGTTGCCTTTTCATATAATATCTCTTGTTGCCGTTCTCCTTTTTTTGTCACTCGCTTTTTTGAACATCATACACAGCATACACAGCATACAAATAATATACAACAGCATACAACGATATTGACCATCATTGTCAACAAAACATCTACATCGCGAACACATCGTCGATATATCACTACCACCTCCATATATTTCCAAACACCACATAATATCACGTCCCACACACTCATCACAATGCCTTTCACAATCACCGAGCCGCATCCCACCGTGCGGGCAAACGCCTACACCCACTCCGGCCGCGGCGGCCTGGGAAACACTTTCCGCGCTCCCACCACTGTCACGCCCGCAGCCGGCATCCCTACGCCCCTGGCCAAGGTCTCGTCCGGCTCGTCCACCACGCACTCTTCCTCTACCCGCTTCTACGCTGGCCGTGGCGGCGCAGGCAACGCCTACCCTGCCTCTGAGCGCCCGGCTGCGTCCCTCGACGACGAGTACGCTTTTGCTTCGGCAGCAGCCAAGACCCCTTCGGTCGGCTACGTCGGCCGCGGCGGCGCTGGCAACTTTTACAAGTCGTCCTCGTCCTCTTCGTCGCACAAGAAGTCCTCTGGCTCCACCTCGTCTGGCCCGCTCCTGTCGACGGCCGACCGCATTGCCCACAGCATCAAGATGGGCGTCCACGGCTACGGCCACGGCCACTCCATGACCTCGCCCAGCAGCAACGGCCGCAAGAACAGCGATGCCAGCTCCGTCTCGGGTGCCAGCACCACCAGCAGCGAAGAAGGCCGCCGCAGCGGCTTCTGGGGCCGCATGCACCGCTAGTGAGAAACAGCTATCGAGAGAACTGCTCTGGTAGTCTGTTCTCTCTCTGCCTTCTTTCGCCTTGCCTTCTTGTATAACGACCACTTTTTACGACACTTTTTTTTTTTTTTTTTTTTCAGTATGACGACCATCAAAAGCAACCAGCAAAAAGCGTGCTGCAATGTTTCTCTGCATCTGCTTTTTGCCAGCGTTTTGATTATCACCACTTATTTTTACTCTATTTCTATTACGACACACCAAAAAACTGGAACGGAAAAGTTTATTTATTTGATTTTTACAACACATTTTGGAGGATAGCATCCTGGAGTTTCCTTTATCTTGTTCACATCTTTTTTCCTTGCTTATTTCCCGGATTATACCACAACTGAGCGGACCGGCGCTCTTCTTATCTTGTTTCCTTTAATGTCGCATTTCATAGCTATTGTAAAGAGTTGTCGGGTGGAAGCGAAGAATAAAAGCGAAGATACCCAACTTACTTTTTACTCAATTCAAATCACAAAAGACAATTTTCTTTTGTAATATCAGAACACTCTTCTGACTCATGATACGTGACCATGTCTGAACAAATAAAATCTTGATTTTGGGTGCCTCCCTGTTTGTGTAAAACGAAAAAGGGTATCATTGCAGTTCGCCCTTCCTCCATCTGCCGCCTACATGTCCCCTTCTCTTGCCTTCCATCTCTTCCGGCTGATGATATCCTTCTCTTCTATCCTTTCCCTTTCCCTTTCCCTGGCAATTCCACCCATCCTCTCCTAGTGCAGTGTACATGTTGTGCTTTATATGTTTGCGGAATATGTGTTGTGTTTGAAGTGTTTGAAGTGTTTGCGTATGTCTGCGTATGTTGGTATCTGTGTGAAATAATGGGAGAGCAGCCAGGCCACTCCTTGCCCTACTCGTTCCAAACTGTCTCCCTCTCGCTCCTCTCGTCTCTCTCCGCCCTCCAGAGACCCGTCCTTTCATCACGTGAATTTTGTGTGGATGATGTCGGGGTTCTCGTGCCAGTCATCGATGCTCACCCACATCTGGTGTTGCTGTTAGTAAACGCATGGCAAAAGAATATCCTTGTATTTCACAATCTTTCTTACCTTTCTGAATGTGCTCAGCCCGGCCAGAATACTGCCACCGATCCATGTCGTGTACTTGCGCTCTGGCGGTGCAAAAATCTTGATCCGCATGTCCTTGACCGCAATCTTGCGGATCTCGTGCAACAGCCGGTCACCAAAGCCCTTGGTCAGTGTCGTGCCGCCCGACAACACAATGTTGGCGTACAACGACTTGCGCAGGTCCAGGTCTGTCCGCACAATCGCGTCCACCACCATCTGGTGCACACCGGGGTACTCGAGACCGATAATTTCTGGGTCAAACAGGATCTCGGGTGCCCGGAACCGCTCGGCGCCCACCTTCAGCTTGTTGCCGTCTGGCAGCACAAACTCGGCCGTCTTCTTGGGGTCGGTCTTGGCCGTCATGTAGTCCTTCTCCTCCTTCTTGGGGTCCACGGCAATGTAGCTCGTGGCCTCCTTGATGTGCCGCACCACCTCCTTTTCGGCGCTCGTGTGGAAGACGTAGCCCGTTTTCCGCAGCAGCGTCTGCAGGTACTCGGTGACGTCGCGGCCAGCCACATCGATCCGCTGGATCGAGTTTGTAATGGCGAAGCCCTCGTACACGGGAACAGCGTGGCTCACGCCGTCACCCGCGTCCAGCACGATGCCCGTCGTCCGTCCGCTCGCGTACAAAGACAGCACGGCCTGGATCGACGTGTAGAGCGCGGGCACGTTGAACGTCTCAAACAGGATCTGGGCGGCAGTGTCGCGGTTGCTGCGCGGGTTGAGTGGCGGTTCTGTCAGCAGCACCGGGTGCTCTTCGCTCAGCACTTTGAGGCCCTCGTCATAGATATACGCCCAGATCTTCTCCATGTCGTCCCAGTCTGTGACAATGCCGTGCTCCAACGGGTAGTTGATCTTGAGCAGGCCGCGCAGGTCCGTGGCGGCGCGCGGGCCCACGAACCAGTCGCCCTCGAGAGCGCCCGCGAGCACACGCAGGTGCTTGGGCCGGCCGACAAACGACGGGAAGTAGCACTTCGGCAGGTCCTCGCCGGCGAAGCCTGCACGGATGGTCCCTGAGCCATTGTCAATGACCATGGGGATGTTGTGAAGGCTTTCCGCCATGGTTACGGTTGTGATGTGTGTGAGAGGTGAGAAAGAAGAAAGGCGAAAAGGGGGTTGAGGTCGTGGGCCGTTTGCTCGGATCGAAGAAGATGCTAGTCCGGCGTGTCTGCTCCTCGTGTACTCGGGAAAGGCCGGTCTAGTTCGTCGTCAAGTTCGGATAGTGCCCGAGTAAAGTGGTCAATCGCAGTGCCTGTCAGCCGTGACGGCCACGGGGCATCGTCTTGCTGTATCCGGAAAAGGCGGTGTTCCGTCACGAAGTATCGTCGAGTGAATACAGAAGTAAACACGTTGTCGTATGATTCAGGGGTAAGAGCAAACGGAAAAGGATTTCGCTCGCTTCGCTGTGTCAATGGGTCGCTGTAGTGCCGTTGTCGGCAGTTGGTCGTCTTCTATGGAGTGTCGTCGTTCGGATGTCATCTGGATCGTGCCTCTCTTCGGTGTCTCTCCCTCAAAAGGAGCTCCTGTGTTCTGTCCCCTGGCCCTCCAAAATTACATGGAGACACGAACGCGCCAGGACACACACCAAGGGGCGTGCCTTGAGCTAGTGCGTAACAGGACTAGCGTATTTTGGTCAGTCGAGGAAGGCGCACGGGCCATGTCAACTCCAGAAGCTCAACTCTGCAAGTGTGGCTGAGCCGGGTGTGGCGTCAAATCCATGTCGAACAAAGGCCTTCCAGCCTTCTAGGGCCTCTTGTTAGTCCCATTTGACTTACACCGGCCCGGATGTGATATCAGCAACCAACGCCGGTGCAAAGACGGCCTTCTTTGATATGTGGAGAGCCTGATTGCATTTGATTTGCTTGGCATAATTGATGCTGAGAAATAACCCAATTATTTGAAAGAGAGAGGAGCGATAACGATATCTCCATCCCTTGCCACCCTTGGAAGACAAAATACAGGGAAAAGTGAGGGGCGATCATGGGCATTGAATTGACATCTCCAGCGTCTTTTGAGTTCTCTGTCATGGGGTCGAATTTATGGCAAAGATGTGACATTTGGTAGGCAATATATTTGGAAATGTGCTGTTATTCTACAAAAAATAAACCTGCACTCGAAACCAGATAATATTACCGAGTTCTGAAAGGCGGCCGGCCAGTGCGACAGAATCGAAAGATCAGACAAAATTTGTGGCATGTTTTCTATTCCAGTTCCTGGTAGCTGGGATCGCGTAGAGTCCGACAGTTTGGTTTGTGGCAATCAAAATGCAGAACTTAAATTATATTTACAATGTTTGGCGATGCACAGATTGGATCGTGCTTTTGATGTTTGTATTTCGACAAATGAAACGATGAATCTAGACAAAATGCTGCTGTGAAGCGGGCAACTCGCTCAAGGGGCAAGTCAAGCTCTCGCTGGCACAAAATTGACAAAATAATGAAAACAGAACGCCAGCCTTCCAAAATGTATGTACAGTATTGATATTCAAATGCAAAACGCCAAAATGTAGAGGCCGGAATGGCCGATCGAGTGGTTTATAGGGTTTAGTGAAAGAAGTCGACAAGGTAAGATGACGATTATGTTTAGATAACGTGGCCGTCGAGGCTCTTCTCGGCAATCACCGGCCAGCCCAGAATGGCAAAAGCGACGGGGACGTAGCTAGTATTGTTAGCAGATGAACTTATTTGCACTATTTTGAGGAACCGAAGGGACGGGGACATACACAGCAATGGTCTTGCCACTCCGCTTGATGAGACGACCGTAGTCGGGAGCCTGAGCTTCAGTGGACGTGGGCAGGCGCTGGAAGACATGGGGCTCAAACGACCGGGCAAAGCTGCGCAGCGAGCGCATCACAGAAAACTGGCGGCGGCCGGCGAAAGCGGCGTTGCGCATGGCAGCACGGGCGATGATGGGAGACATGGTGAATGATGTGGTGATGAAGACGTGAGTCGACGGGATGGATGTTGATATTAAATTAAGTTGACACCGAAGTGCTGACTGGGTATAATGTTGATGGAAGGATGGATGATGAAACGATCTGATCGAGAAGACTGAAGATGATGAAAGAGGACAGAAAAGATCAGGGGAAACAATGGAGGGGGAATGGCACAGGAGTCTTTATATGAGAGGGCAAGCACAATTATGACAGAGTGACAAGAGATGTGGGATATATCAAGATAGGGATGGATGGGAAGGGGCTACAAAGGGGCCAACCAAGTCTAGTTCTTCTGCTGACTGCACGCCATCATGACGAACAACCAAACCAATGACCAAGACAGGTATGCACTATCAAAGTGTCAATTTTAGACGGGCGATGCCCTCGATGGGCCATTTCCGTTGTTTGTTCAGCCCGTCAACGCTGGTCCTGGTCCCGACATTTGTTCGTCGACGGCGTATGTCAAGGAACCTGGTGCCAGCTGGCCCAGTTCAGTCATCCCGACTACCACCAAAAATCGAGGCCAGAAGGAAGCAGAACGGAAAAAAGCAGAAGAAAACGCGAGAATCAGCCATACGCACCGGGGTCTCCATTGACCCTCCATCATGCCATTTTGGACGATAAACGGGAGATGCATAGGGAAAAGCAGGGGGAATGGCACAGGTGCCCCATTCCACGTGCGGAAAATAACATAAACTTTGTAAGTGAAGGAAGAACGGTCCAGCCAACGAACGTTGGCGAGAACAAACCGCTGAAGAGAATGAGCATTTGCGGGATCGGTAGGGCAGTTGCTGGCGGCCTAGGAATTGCTGGGAACTGTTCTGTACACAGTATTTGGCTCTAGCTAGGCGATAGGGCTGGAGGAGATCTGCCCGGCTTTCATGTGTCTCGCCCAATTTGCCTTCTGCTCACACGTTTTGCTGTTTTGTGGCACGATTGTGAGGCGCTGCACAGTGCTAGTGGCTCCACCCATAGGCCCAAATGGCACGATGGGCGCTGACGGTGGCCGGTTGTCACAGCGCAATGACGGCGAGGACCGCCAAAATAAAGTGGGTCCTCCCGTCGCCTGCCACTGTTCAAATCTTCAACTTTGACGTGTGTTGCACCTACCAAGTCGGCGGCTTCAAGGCTTACAGGCACAAGCACCCAGGAGAACAGTGTTGACTTTTGCATCGCTCTTTCCGTACTTGTATTGTCAAAACAATCAAATGACAGTATGCGGATAACCACCGTAGAATAACCGTAGAATCTATATGGAAGGGCAGGTGCGGCCTCTCGTCATCTTTTTGTCCAACTGGACTTGGTTTATTCTCATATCTGACCTTGTGCGTATTTACACCGAATTTACAAACACGCAACCTGCCGCACACGATCTCAAACTGTCGCAACCTCTTACATCTTCCTCTTCGATCGGACCTACCTTTGTCAAGTGTCAAATAAACCGATGATAGAAAGGAAAAACGATGGATGACAGTGCATCTATCACACGGACGAAGTTTGAGTGGGCGCAACTGAGGTCGAGATCTTTGGCGTTTGACCACGGCCTTGGTGAGAAGGCAGGCTGCTGAGGGGGATGCTTCAATTCACAATCATCCAATACGCAGCCTGCGTATACATATAACATCGAAAACGTTGTGAAGCCATACTCCTCTTCATGTTTTGCTACTAACCCCAGGTCGAGCGTCGCCTAGATCCCTATCGATCCTAGATCAGGCTGCCTCTACATGTATCGAAACGCCCGCAGCACAGCCCATCATGCAAGTGCACAACCAGGGTGATAGCGAATGCGGCTGTGAGTATCAAAGCCAAAGTTAAGACCAATACCGCCAGGCTCGCCATCGCGTCAGTTAAATCGAAAATATCTTCATCTTGCGAGACATCACGATCACGACACAATCGGCCTCCACGATCATACCAACACAACCGTCGCAATGCCAATCCGACTACTTCACTCGCGGGACTTTACGTTTCACGAATTTCCCACGCGCAAAACGCCACATGTTCCCAAATACGCTATTCTCTCCCACACCTGGGGCGACGACGAGGTCTCATTCCGGGCCTTGCAAGAATATGTGCACGATGGAAAGACAATAGCGGCAAGCGCTGCGGGCGACGGTCTCGGCAAAATCATCAATTGCTGCCGCCAGGCCGCGGCAGACGGCTATGAGTACGCTTGGATTGATACCTGCTGCATTGACAAGACGGACAGCTCCGAACTCTCGGAGGCGATCAATTCCATGTTTCGCTGGTACAGGGAAAGTGACGTCTGCTACGCCTACCTAGCAGATGTTCCGGCAAGCGACAATTGTGCGGCGCCCGAGTCGGCATTTCGAAAGAGCCTGTGGTTCACGCGGGGCTGGACTCTGCAAGAGTTGCTTGCTCCAAGCTCCGTGGTGTTTTACAGCCAAGACTGGACGCGACTTGACACGAAAGCCAATCTGAGTAGGACCATTCGCGAAATCACTGGAATCGACGACGATGTCCTGAAGAGAGGCACCTACGACTGGGCGAACGTGGCCGTCAAAATGTCATGGGCTGGCCGACGGCAGACTACGAAAACCGAGGACCTGGCATACAGTCTCATGGGCTTGTTTGGTGTCAATATGCCCCTGATTTATGGGGAAGGAGAGAAGGCTTTCCAGAGATTGCAACTCGAAATCATCAAGGAGACAAACGACCAGACCATCTTTTCGTGGACCGGCGATGGCCAGCCAAGCGGCATGCTTGCACAGTCGCCGGCCGATTTTATACCTGCAGAAGACTCGTCGAGGATATTGAGTAATCTGCAGAATCCGGCCTTCTTCCTGACCAATCGCGGCCTCCGCATCGAGCTTCCGCTTGCGGAGACGCCCATCCGAAATGTCTATGTGGCCGTCCTCAACTGCTTTCCTGTCGGCAGCATGCCACTCAACAGGCCTTGTCTGTCCGTGTTTCTCTACAGGAGGTTCGAAGGCCAAAACGATTTCGTGCGCATCTACAACGATCAACTCGTTGGCTACCCTGTGATGCTCCCAGATTCTCAGCAAAGCCGGCTTAAGCGTCTCGTAACAACTGATCTCTACATCCGCGGAGTCAAGTTGGGCCTCTTTCACATGCACCGATGGACAACATTTCGGCTGAAGACAGATTGCAGCAGGGGCATCAATGGAAGTGGTAGCGCCAGTGGCAGTGCCAGCGACTGCACCACCACACCAAGCCCTGCCGTCCTTGGTGGTGACGTTGTGACCTCCCACTTTTCGTCGACTCGACAGCCCCTCGGCTTGCCACCGCTCATTACTGTCCGGCTGGACGACAGCATGGGCTCCGCCGTTTTTCTCTTTCGAAACAACGACAAGAGGCGGTTCGCTGTGTGCATATCACTGTGGGGACCCGACACAAAATTCGGCATCGTGGCCGATGTGGATGATGACGATATGCGGGACATTGCCGACGAGTTTTTGTTCGGAGACTGGGAGCAGACTGTCAAGCGAACAGGCAAGAACACCTTGCATGCAGCTTTCACGGACGACGACAACGGCAGTGGGGCCAAAGTGGCAGCTTCCGTCACGCTGGGCGACCTCGAGTACGATCCTGCGGCTAGTGCCTTTATATGCGAGATGACCGTATCTGTACACGGTGGCGGTAACGACTTTTGGCTAGAAACAACGGGCCCGGGTGTATGGGACGGCTGGTGGGGGCGATACATGGACCGAGTGACCGGCGCTGATGGCAGGGGAGAGAAGGCAGGTTCACCAGACAGCCTTTTGGCTTTTGAAGGCTACGAAACAATAGCCATGGGTGAGGGTTCGGCCAAATTGTTCAGTGGTGCCGCACCTTCTGGGTCTTCCTTGGAGATGATTATTTGATTTATTCCTTGGTATTCACAAATGTCAACAAATATTAAGCAACTCGCACTATATGATGGCCGTGGTCTAGCCCATCGTTTCGAAAAGCACAATCATCACAGTTATTTTGTCCGACGTATATGGTATCATTATTTGCCCAACAGACTCGTCGTCGGTTCACTCATCGCCATTATACCTTGGTCTCCGTCTTGCTACCGAGGCCGATAATCTTCCAGCAGACTTCGAGTACCATGTTAGTCAACATTCGTTATAAGAAATCAACATGGGCAACTGAAACTTACTCTCAAAGCCAACATCGTCGTTGAAGAAGCGCTTAGCAACCTCCTCGCCAAACTGCAGCTCGCCACCGTCGTGGTAGGCCAGGGCGTTGGGGCCTAGGGCAATGGCAATCATGGGCGGCACGGGGCTGAGTGTCTGGTACTGGGGTGTTGTGCCGAAAATCAGCTCCTGCATGCGCAGATGAGCATTGCGGGCGGCGAAGTAGCCGTGGTGCATGGCACGGCCGCAGCGCTTGATGCCGGACCACTCGACGGCGTCACCGCCAGCCAGCGCGCAGTCCCAGTTGGGGACCTCCTTGGGGAAGTAGAGGCTGAAAAGTTAGAGTTAGCGAGGAACAAATTGACAATGAATGATGGGGAGGACTTACTTTGGCTGGATTTTGATGTAGCCCTCCTCGGTGAGGGCCTCGGCGGGCAAGAAGCTGGTGGACGGGACGCTCTTGGAGATGGCGACAACAACGGCGTTGACCTTGAAGGTGTTGCCGTTGGCGAAGACGACCTCCTTGGCACCGTCCTCGAGCTCCTTTGTCTCCTGCAGGCGGTGGTCCAGCAGGACCTCGACATCGTTCTCCTTGAGAATCTCAAGCGTCTTCTCTGCCAGCATGTCAGGCAGCGGCTCCGACGACAAGAGCCGCGACCGCGAGTGCGCCAGCGTCACCTTGACGTGCGGCTGGGCCAGCTTGAGCTCGGCAGCCATCTCGATGCCCACGGCCCCACCACCCACCACGAGAACGCCGTCCTTGGCCTTCGAAACGGCCTCAATGTGCGGGCCGACCTCGGCCAAGTATGCGGCCTTGTCGGCGGACTGGGGCACAACTGGGTAGTTGCGGCGCAGGCCGGCGGTGACAATGATGAAATCAAACTCGACGGTACTCGACGCACCACCCAATGCAGCGGCCGCCTTGATTGTGGCCGTTTTGCTGGCCATGTCGACGCTCGTCACACTGCCATGGACAGTCTTGATGTTGGGAGAGGACTGGAGTGCGGGGATTTCCTTGTAGGGGACCCAGGCCTTGTCGGCATAGGGCTTGTCGGCAAAGACGAGAGGTGAGCCGATGACGTGGTCTAGAGGTCAGCGGAGGTCTCAAGACATGCCGTAGTTTTTTTTTTCTTTCTGAATCAGGCGTGGACTTACAGAAACCATCACGCTCGTCAACAAGAGTGATATCGGCATGGATGGGCTGGCTTTCCTTGGGGAAGCCTTTTGAAGGTTAGCAGGTCTCGTTCTTCTTCCACGGTTACGGTCGCTTCTTCTTGTCCTGCCAAACTTACCATCCTGGCCGTCATAGCCAGCAGCAGCTCTTGCTGCCTTGCCGAGACACAAATCCGACAGGTTGAAAGCAGCAGCCAGACCAGAGTAAGAGCCGCCGACGATCAGGACCTTGAAGGGCGCCGAAGCGTTATTGGTGCGCAGTGTTGAGCCCATGTTGGATGTGTGAGAAGAAGAAGACGATGATGAAGATGAAGAAAACAGTCTATTTTGGAGACTTGAGCGGCTCGGCGACAAAAACGATGTTTGGCGTGGGCGTGGGGAAACCGTGGACAAGCATGAATTTGCAAGCACGGCCGATGTGGTGAGTCCAGCGGGAGAAACTGAGGCGGTGATGTTTTTGGTGGTGACGCTGTTCTTGGTGAGAGGAAGAAGAGAAAGAGGAAAGGGGTTGGGGGAGGGGAGGGTCTGGTTTAATAGATTCTTCACGCAGGAGGAGAACAAGCGACGGGGAGGAACAAAAAGAACACGAGCACGAGCTCGAGCTCGACAACGTGGCGCTGGCGTGCCGGCAACGGCCCAACGAGGTGTTGTTCTCGAGAGAAAAGGTGGTGGGACAGGGGTGTGGTGGAGCCGCAGATTGATAAGATCGCTTGAAGTAGCGTCGGTGCTGTACCAGCTGTTGGTCTTTTTGGTGGCGGTTGTGTTGGTGCACGTCGTGCCTGCCGGCGGTGTCCATACGCTTGTACCTGCACTTGGTCTCGCGCTTGCCTTTACGGTTCCTCTTCCTCTTCCTCCTGCTGACGAGTACCCCACAACGTCCACTTGGCGGGAAGGTGCGAAGAATGTACTTGACAGAGACCGTGAAAAGACAAAGTGCAAGTCAACAGTTGGGGATACAAGGCAGCGGCCCGTGTTGAGGAGTAAAGATGGCGAGGTGAGCATTCTTTGGCAGAGGGGACAAGAGGAACAGGTAGGAGAAAGTCCGGGCGAGATGGTCGGGAAGAGACCGAACCGAGAATGGGGAATCAGACGAGATCAGGCAGCAAAGTCAACAAGAGTCAATAAGAGGGGGATATCGTTCAAAAAGGTGGGCAAGAGACAGTCGCATTTGCCTCTGACCTTCGGCAAGGCTATCTAGGCGCATTCCGCCATTATATACATGGACTACGATCGGCGGATGCTATCTTGGGGCCGGATTCCACATGAGAAAAGGTACATGCAAATACATTGGGGGAAAAAAAAACATTTAGAAAATTGAGTCGTGAAAATGATGCAAAATGTACACCTTCTGCCTGGCCAAGAAGGGACAAGACAGACAAGACGCCTGTATGCGTGCAAGTACATGGTTTTTTCATGTTATTTCCCGCGGACAAGAAGAGCGTTTTTTGTGGCTCGCTATTCCGACCAGCAAAGGCCGTTTCTCCGAATCCAGCAAGCGCGGCGTGTGTGTACCAACCCGAGAAGAAAAGTGTGACAGAAAAAGACGGGTCGCTTCCTTCCCTTTCTGGATGTAAGTGGTGCAAAGTCCCATGTGGGTGAATCAGATAAGAAATGGCGCTCCCAAAGGGCGCGACAAGACTGTGAAAAGAGGTACGTAAAATGCGAGATGAAAGTAAGAAAGTCTTCTCGGAAAGCACGCCCTTTCACTTTCCTATCTGTCTCGCACCGGAGGTTCCCCATGCCGACTGTTTTTGTTCATTTTGTCACGTCCTCTCAAACTTGGAGAATGTTCCTTCCAGAAAAGGTGGAGATTTTCCATCTGATAAAAATTGCGTGTGACAGCTATGACAGATAAATTGACACTAAGAGAAAAGCACCGTTGGCGCTGAAAATACAGGGGCAACAGCCGCTAAATCAAATTGTCGGTTCCTGGAGCTCCCCAAATACAGTCAAATGTAATGCTAGCCCTGCGATAGAAACCATCTCGCGGTGCCGTACCTTGCCACTCGTACCTGCCCGAAAATGCCCAAAATGCTGGCCGTGATAGCTTGCGATAGGCAATAGCGTCCACTCGGCGCATTTAGGGGGTAACGCGGCTCCCACCATGTTGGGAAGAACGGATTGACAAAAAGAGGCCGGACGAAAGAGAATTCAGAAGAAATTAGAGAGGAGAAAGGAAAACAGAAATGAGGGTGGGCATGGGAGAAAAAACGCCGGTCTCCTGCCACGGCTTGTTTCGGCAGAACGGTTTGGACAAAATGAAAACATGAAGAAATGATATCGAAAAGTATGCAAGAGTAAGAAAGGCTGAAATATAACGTACAACAGATAGCTACTGTAATCTACCATGTGCACCAGTCATCTCATGCACCTTCAATCACACTTTACAGCAATACATCCGTATATGCGATACCGGAGGTGTCGGCGGTTATAGATGCCGACATCTCTTTCGACGGAGGTATGGAGTACTGAATTCTAATCTTGTAAGACGGTCTTCAAGAAAGTACACATCCGTCTCCATGGTAGATGTGAAGGATCCATACCGTTACTCGGAGTTCTTCTCGGGCTTTGCCATGTGGATGGCGGAATGTGCAATGGTAAGACCAGCATGGGATCGAGCAGGTGACTTAGACATGAGCATCGTGCCTTCCCCAGATCGTCATCTCGAAGGGAGATGCACATCATGAGGAAGGCTGCAGCTCAGACGCTGACTACAGCTTCGCAATAAGCTTCCCACGAAGCGACCTACCCAACTGTTGCGTTCCAATAACAGTTCCAGCACCGATACACATGTGCTGGACGTGTGCGTCGTGCTGATGAAAGTACTGCACTCGCGCCTCTCAGGAGATATCCTGAATGCCTGTTTTATTATTTTATCCTTGTTTATGCTGTATCGTTCCGTCTTCCCGGGTATCAGACCAAAAGCCCCACGCGTCTGGAGTGCGCCATCTAACCTTGGAGGGGCACACTCGTGCCGGCTTCGCCGTCCCTCGCTTCTTCTGTCTATCGAGCCCGTCCTTACCGCGTCACCTGCGTGCCCTCTGCCGGCTCCAACAGCTGCCAGCTGCACTTGATGCCCTGCTGCTTGAACCGTCCAATAATGCTCTCGGCAATCTCGTCAAAGTGGTCCGTGGCCAGCGCCAGGATCGTCGGTCCCGCGCCCGACAGGCACACGCCCAGCAGGCCGGGCTGCGTGCTCGGCGTCATCGACTCGACAATCTCGGTCAAGCCGGGGATCAGCGTCTGCCGGTACGGCTGGTGCAGCTTGTCCTGCATGGCGAGGTAGATCAGGTCCGGGTCTGGCGGCGACTGGCCGAGCGCCACAGGCAGTAGTGCTATCCGCTGGAGGTTGAAGGTCTGTACGGGGTTCATCATTAGCGTTCGTGTCCTCGCATTTTTTTGTCCTCGTTCCCTTCGGTTTTCCTGTCTTCGCTTCGCTTGTTTCTCTTTTTCCTCGCTCCGTTCGCTTTTTCTATCCTCGCTTCGCTCGTTTCTCTCGTTCCTCGTATCGTTCGTCTCGCTACGTTCAACTCCTCGACTCAACTCCTCGATCTGACTTACCACATCCGCACGGGGATACTCTGCTGGCAGCACCTCACGCGCCTTGGCCGTGGCCACCTCAAAGTCGGGAATAATCGCAACCGCCTTGATCGTCGGCGACCAGGGGAACTTGATGTGGTGGCCAATGCCCAGCGGCGGCTCGGGCGGCTGAGCGCCCGTGTCCACGCCGCCCGCCGGTGCGGGAAGCACCTCGCTCAGCGGGATCTCCTTGCGCGCCACATCCTCAGGCTTCAGCGGGTTCAGGTACGTGCCCACGAAGCCACCAAACAGTGCCGCGCCCACATTGTCCGGGTGCCGCTCAATCATCAAGCAGAAATCAAACAGCCGGTTCGGCGTCAGGTGGTGCAGACCGCCCACCTCCTTGCCGAGCATCACGCCCGCCACCACGGCCGCACCCGACGAGCCCAGGCCACGCCCCAGCGGGATCGGGTTCTTGATGTGCACATGCGTCTCGCCGGGGAAGCTGCGCTGGTTGTGGCACCGCAGGACGTAGAGCGCGACGCGCGTGACCAGGTTTGCATCCGGGTCCAGAGGCACAGATTCCTCGCCGTCGCCCTCGTACGTGATGCGGCAGTTAAGCGGCGCCGTCGACGTCTTGGACCGGTCAATGGTGACGTGCAGCTCGAGGTAGAGCGACAGCGCCAGGCCAATGACGTCGAAGCCGGGGCCAATGTTGGCCGACGACGCCGGCGTGCGGATCACAAACGATTCGGTGGCCATGGTTCTGTCGTAGAAAGGACGTGGACAGCTTGTGTAGCTTGTCGGCTGATCGGGCTGTATCGGAGGAGGGGAGGTCGTTATCGCTGGGGGGGTTGGTCGGCTTAAGAGCTGTGTCGTCTTCCAATTGACTTCACTCGGGTCCCAAAATGACGTCTCCTTGGGGTTGGAAGCTGTTGTCGTCTTCGATTGCGTGGCTGACAGAGGAAAAGTCCAAGCTTGGGGTCGGCGTTTGAAGAGCGTACACACTTTCTCTGTCAAAATGGCTGGCCGGTGTGACTCTACAAGGTTTTTTTCTAGACACTATGGTCTATTGGGTGATAGGTGTGCCAATGCTCGATTTTCGTCTTAGTCGCTTTTGGGCCCTCTCGCTCGCTCTTTCCACCCTTTAACATGCCCCGATCACGGAGCTATGCTTGTTTGGGCAGCCACCACACATTCAACCGCAGCTCAAAATGCAAAGAAATCAACATATGAGGCTCACTTGAGGATTTGGATCGTGTGTATGAACTTCATTTGTTATCCCGCTTTTTAACCTTTCTTTTTTTTTTAAAAAAAAAAAAAAAAAAAGCTGCTTGTTTTCAGACGTTGAATATTAATCTTATTTTAACGATCCAAAATAATTTACAAAATAAAGTATGTATGATCAAAGCAGAATCGTGCCACACAAAAACACCATGGCCAATACGTAGATGCAAGGCCAGCCCGACTTTATACAGCGCATGGAGGTGCGCTCCCATAGAACGGCGTCCATGTAAGGCGAATGAAATGGTTACTGACTCCTTGTCTGACATACCGTGTCGCATTTTGACGATATCGCATCACGTGACAGAACTGAACAACATCATACCTTGATCATACAACGTATGGCGCACAGCATTATTGCAAATTTTGTTTGGATAACTATATGATGAATTTTTGGAACAATATACGCCCGTGGAAATTTGTATGGCTTTTATTCTCCACTGATGGCAACAATGTGGGCTCGGTGAGTCACGATAACTCCTGATAAGTTTTGATGGCTCCTCAAAAAAACTCCAGTATTTATACAGAAAAGAGGGGCTCGAGGCCTTCATCAGGAAGCTCGACAAGCTCAACACCCAACAAGCAACTTGGCGCAGCGGAAGCGCGCCGGGCTCATAACCCGGAGGTCCCTTGATCGAAACGAGGAGTTGCTAAAGATGGTTGTTCGAGCTTTCTTTCTTTCTTTCTTTTTTTTTTATGAATTTTTAAGATCTTTTTGTGTGATTTCCTTTTTGCCCGTATCCTCACCTTGGATTTTACAGCACACAAATCTAACCTCTATTTTTACAATTTTGGTAGCCAGAACAGGAAAACATAGTGTCACGTGCACCATCAGCCTTCAACACTTCTTGATGTCATCGTCTCTCTGTGGCTGGGTTGACATGTTTCTCTCCACATTCCAGTCGCCAGCCTCTTTGCTGTCGTGTCCATGTTCATGGTTAGGTGTGTCTTGGCAGTTCTGACAGTTAACACAAGAGTCAACAACACAAGTCCTGCAGGAAAGAGACAAAAATACATCAAATATGGGCTCGCCTATTGCAACAGTTAGTGCACAGCCTGCAGCTTTCCTTCCGGCTGTCTTCCGCAGATAGATTGATCAATACGGTCAAAGAGGCAAGTAAGCCAAAACGGCAAGACAGACAGGGCAAATATTGGCGAGCCCGTTTTTCTGTTCACCTTGCAGTATTAGCTGCAGAGCCGCACAAATACCAGAAATTGCACGAATACGGAGCCCGGAGCACAAAATCAGTGCAGATACGACCCGACGGCGTACAATCCCTTGCACAAGCGCCACCGCTTGAGCCTCGCACTTTCGTAACCAGTTCAGGCAGCCATATTCAGACCCAGACTAGGCAAAGTGGTGATAGTTTACCTCCGGAGCGACGAGAAAAAAGCCGACGTCAGTTCACCGAAAGAATACCGATGACTACAGTCAGCTCTTTCGAGAAAGGCAACAAAAAAGGCCAAGAAAATGGATGGCTTCAGACAAGAAAATACCACGGTAAAACCACAAACCGGGAAACGGATGCACGGCCCCGTCCACTACAGCCTTTACGACTTAAGCTTGCCTCTTGCATTGCATAATACGAAAAGAGCCAGAGCATCAGAGGCCAAAAATGCACGAAAAACAAGCAGCATGATACGAGCCAGCGATCGCAGTATGCGAACACGAACCAATCGGAGCAGAACTGTGGGATGCCCTGCGATCGTTCGACCATGGCTACTGGCGTTTGGGTGTTTTTGATGGCGATTTGGTTGGCTGGTATTATAAAAGACAAGAAAACCAAAGGACCGACTACACGATATACGCACTTGGTCGGGGCAGTGCATCGAATCGCCCGAAGTTGGCTCGTCAGTAGCTTTTGCCGGACGAACTGAGTGGCCTCGTGATGTGGCTGAAAGCGCCCATACCAGACTGCACTATTTACCTTGAAGGCTGCCAGGCTGCCTCTTGTGGTTGGAGGTTGAGGGACAATGGTGGCTATCAGAGATCTCTGGCGGCGATTTTTTTTTTCTTGTGCTAAATATATCTCACGACAAGCGCGAAGTTGGTCTTTTGTTGCCCCAACGTGCCTGGCCCCTCGCTTTCGCCTGTCAGTCAGTGCATTTTGGGGTTACGCCACTGCCACCACTGGCGCCAGCGTTCTTTCTGGCTAAGCTTCCCAACGGTACACTCCGGCGGGGCACCTCCCAGGGCAAGGACGTCGAATAATTCCAGAAGAGGGAAATGAGTGGATTCATTAGGGAAGGAACGAGACGACGACGAGATGGGCATCGAGCACATTTCGTGACAGATCAATCGCCGGGCTCGTGGGCTTCTTCAGAACAGCAGAATGGCGTCTTCTCATCCTCCATGGCATCTCTCTCATTACTGTCGTCACACAACAAAAGAAATGGCTCGTCCGACATCTGCCCCTCGATGCGTGCCCCTGGTTCCTTGCTCGACTTACTCGACTCAGTATGGTCTTTTCTTTCCTGCCGTCGTCTGCCGCCATTTTTGTCGCTCGCCATTTCCGCTTTGGAGGGAACCGGGGCCGATCTGCAGCGCATGGGCACAAAAAGCGCAAGGGCGTCCGAGAGCTTAAACCGTCGCAACTGCCTTCGGCGCCTCTTTCCCTGTTTTACTGGGGAATGGGGCAGGAAGGTGCGCCTTTTGTACATGTATCCTGGAGGCAAGAGTATGCCTGGTGTCTGGTGGTCAATCAGGGTCCTCGTTCCATTTCTCCACGAATTTGGCAGGTGCACCAAATCTACCCAGCACATGTCGCGATGCTGAGTGGATTGGACAGGCAAAAAGGAAGTACAGGAACAAAAGAACAAATGAATGGACGGTCTGTCTCCACGAAATGGAGATGGGCACGGCCTGCCTTGCCTTCTCTGCCAACCGCTTGGGCTCGCAAGGCCGTATGTCGATGCGGCGGTCTGTTTCGTCCGTTCTGCCAGATACACCCCTAAAGTCGCTTGTTTTGTTCCTGCGCCAATCACAGCCCCCATGTCTCCTCCAAAGATGCAGGTGGCGACGTCACTCATTGAATGAAAAAAAAAGGGGAAAAGAAGACTAGTTGCTGCGTCTAACTCCGCCTCCCCTAATTTGAAACACGTTTGCAGTGATTTCATTTTTAGACCAGGCCGATTTTCCCAGGCCCCAGAAACCGAAGGGCCCCACCCGTGCCTCCTCCTTGCACGTAGCAAAGCGTGCCTTCCAATTCTGCGTGGTGTTGCAACGGTCAAGAAATTTAAGAAAGGAAGGCATCGTCTTGCTGCATCGGTATTCGTGATTGTGCCTTAATAAACTGTGCATCGTAGCCCCTTTCCGTATGCAGATAGAGTGCCGTGCTGCAGAGGGCACGACAGCCAGCTTCTTCTTTGACGCCGGCCCTCAGGACCACAGAGACATCTAATCAGTAACATCTCCGCGAAGCTGCAGTTTGCTCTGTAGCCAAGGCGCACTTTGTACGCCAGAAAGCCATAACGACCAAAAAAGGGAGGCACCACCGTCCCAAGTCCCGGGCTTGTCCAGCCAAGAAAGGGCAACAGCAAACTTTCTTTCTGCTTTCGCACAAGCAAGGCGAACTCTATCCCTCGGGGCGCTCCTCCCTTGTCCGTTTTGTTCATGTTCGTTGACAGCTGCATGTGTCGTGACAAGCTGCTCCTTCCTCATATTGGCTTTCTGGTCTCTTTGTTGCTCTTTCCGTCTCTCTTGGTCTTTTTCTACCCCTTCATTCTCATCATTGCTCTGTTGAAAATTTCTGCATTTTTCATCTTTCTCTCTTTTCATTCTTCATCTTCTGGATCTCATCTTTTCTCCTTCGACCACCCCTGCCTACCCGCAACGGAACCTGGCTACCACCCACCCCTGTCGCTCCCTCCACTGCGTTTCCGTCATCTCCTGCAGCGTCCGTAAGCGTGAAACGTCGCCTTTTAAGACTGCGCGTTTCCGCCAAACTGCACGTTACAAGTACTCAGTATTACACGGTACAGAGGACAATACCAGTCTTGGGCCTGCACGGAACGCTTTCAGTCCACGTTCCGCATCGCCTCGCCAAGGGCCACGTCCGGCACAGCACTGCTTACAGTGGCGAGGGCTGTATTCGGCATAAACCAATACTGCAAGCCACACTCTCTTCGTGGCCTTCTCTCAGGCATCTGAATTCTTCAGTTCTTTACGTGAGGTATCGTCGCTGGTTTGTGGCTGTTCGTCAAGTCTTCAGCCCCAGTAAAACTGAAAGCCGAAGTGGAGACTCGAGGACCCCGAAAAACAAGGTCAACAACAAAAACAAGACGGGCGGAAAACGGCGCGAAACAAGAGGCGAAAAGATATTAAAAGACACGCCAAAGCAACACCAAAGGAACACCAAGGGCGAAACGGGCAACCCAAAAGGGGGAAATAGAACAACAAACCCGCAGAAACGAAGAAACGACACGACGGCATACGTTTGCACACAAGAACGGAGAGTACGACGGAGGACACTTGTATCTATCTGCCAGGCGGCCTGCGGAGAAGCAATTAAGCAACACGCAAATAAAAAAAAAACAGGGGGTTACGGGGACCCATTAGATCCCAGCTTGACCCAGCCTAGCAGCACTGCCAAGCATAGAGCCGCCAAGGGGCGCAGGACCACCACCCTCGAGAATTTCCAACTCGAAACACATTCCAACCGTTGGCTCACCCTTCCCACGCTCCACGTCCTCCACGTCCCTTTTCTCTTTCATTGTTTCCTCCCTGCGCCATCCTTGGACAGTCCTTCCTGCCTTGATCTCATCAATCTTCCAGCCAAGCAGAGGTTCAGGACCTGCACCGCCATATTTTCCTGTGGTTTTGCGACTGCATTCTCCGTGTTCTCGTCACTCCTTTTCTCTGTTTCTTTGTCCGTTTCTCTCTCTCACCCGCGTCTTCAACGCTCGACAATTCCTCCCTCCCTCTGTGTTTGCGCTTCTTCCCGCGACCATCGACTTGCGATACGACAACTCACACCCCCTTTGTCAACTCTCAACATCCATACGTACTCCGTACACAAGAATACTCAGGGCCTCTCGCGATACGACATACCGCACCCCCCTGGTTTGGTAGCAGAACGTGAACCATGGCCTACAACCGAATAGGTACGTTCCTGCTCTCTCCCGTTGTCCTGTTCATGTTCCAGTGTTTGCGCATCCCCTGCCTTTCCTTGTCTTGCCCTGCCCTGTGATCGTCGCAGTCCGACAGGCAAGCATAATTTTAATGTCTTTGGCCGTCCCTTTTCTCTTCAGATGTTTCCTCTCTCTCTCTCTCTCATTTACCCCTTCTCCCCACTCCTTCCGTTTTGCACAGTCTCTGGACTTTTATTTTTTTCTTCCTTTACAATGTTTGGCCAATATCTCCCTTCAACTTCTCCCGGCCATTGAACCTCATACGCCTCCCGAAAGTTCTGCCGCCGCATACAGCAATTGTGTTTGTTGCGCAAAGCATTACATATTGGATTCGCGCTTCGGATAAAGTGCACATCTGACAAAAAGGAGACACCAGAGAGAACAAACAACATCTAGACCCTCTCCGGCACTGGTTGCCTCTGTCCCTCTTTTGCGCGCGCACTCTTCATCCTCTCACCACACGTCCTTTTTACGCACTTGTTTACTTTTCTGTTTTACTTTTACTCTTACGCCACGTCTCAGGAAGCTGGCCGAGCCCTCTGAGAGCTTCATATACTCATCTCTTCTTTTCTACAACCTTTAGACGATAGTCACTACGACTACCAGATGGATCCCCGGAGCCATCGCACCCCCTCGCCGGGCAACCCCCTCCAGCATGGCTACCAGCTGGACGACAACCCGCACGGCATCCGCCCCATGGGCCAGAACCTCGATGTCCATGGTGGCCCGCAGATGGGCCGCTACAGCCCCGGCGACTCATTAAGCATGCACCCTGCGGTAGGTCATACCCAGCGTCGCTTCATACCTCTTTACTGAAATACTAACTTTTGGCTTGACAGCACTCCGTCGACAACATGGGCGGTTCCAGCTACGACCAACCCCACCACGCCGGAAGCGACTATCAGCATGCCGGCAGCGAGTACGGTATCAACCCCGAACAGCACCACGACGCATACTACAACCAACCCTACGAGCCGGCACAGCAGGACGGCTACGGTGAACAAGGCTTTGACAACGATGGCCGGCCACTCCTCCATCACAACGACTCCTACGCTGCCAGCAACGTTGGCGGCGCCGGTTACGAAGACCCTCTGATGCAGCAGCAACAACAACAGCAGCAGCAGCAAGGTGGCGGCATGGGAGGCGGCATCAAGCGGTGGAAGACAGTCAAGCAGGTGCTCCTGTACCGGGGCAACTTGGTGCTTGATTGTCCCGTCCCGCCACTTCTGCTGAACCAGGTCCCCCACGGCGAGCGTGACGAGTTCACCCACATGCGTTACACAGCCGCCACTTGCGACCCTTCAACTTTCTACGAAGAGAACTTCACCCTGCGCCAGCGCCTCTTCAGCAAGCCCAGACAGACTGAGCTGTTCATCGTCGTTACCATGTACAACGAGGACGAGATTCTGTTCGCCCGTACCATGGTCGGTGTTCTCAAGAACGTTGAGTACATGTGCAAGCGCAACGAGAGCAAGACCTGGGGCAAGGACGCCTGGAAGAAGATTGTTGTCTGCGTTGTCAGCGACGGTCGTGCCAAGATCAACCCGCGTACACGTGCCCTGCTAGCCGGTATGGGTGTCTACCAGGAGGGTATTGCCAAGCAACAGGTCAACGGCAAAGACGTGACGGCCCATATCTACGAATATACCACTCAGATCGGTATGCGCATCAAGAACGACGTTGTCCAGCTGGTTCCCAAGCAGCAGCCAGTGCAGATGCTCTTCTGTCTTAAGGAGAAGAACCAGAAGAAGATCAACTCTCACCGTTGGTTCTTCCAGGCCTTTGGCCGCGTTCTCGACCCTAACATCTGTGTCCTTATCGATGCCGGTACCCGCCCCGGTGGCAACTCCATCTACCACCTTTGGAAGGCCTTCGACCTCGAGCCCATGTGCGCCGGCGCCTGTGGTGAGATCAAGGCCATGTTGGGTGCCGGTGGCAAAAACCTGATCAACCCGCTGGTTGCTGCTCAGAATTTCGAGTACAAGATGAGCAACATTCTCGACAAGCCGCTTGAGTCTGCTTTCGGTTTCATTTCCGTGTTGCCAGGTGCCTTCTCGGCCTACCGCTACGTGGCGCTGCAGAATGACAAGAACGGCCAGGGTCCGCTCGAGAAGTACTTTGCTGGTGAGAAGCTTCATGGCGCCAACGCCGGTATCTTCACAGCCAACATGTACCTGGCCGAAGATCGTATTCTGTGTTTCGAGCTCGTGACGAAGCGCAACTGCCACTGGATCCTGCAGTACGTCAAGTCGGCTACGGGCGAGACCGATGTGCCCGACGGCATCTCTGAGCTGATTCTCCAGCGCCGTCGTTGGCTGAACGGTTCTTTCTTCGCCGCCATCTACGCCATTGCCCACTTCTACCAGTTCTTCCGCTCCGACCACTCCATCCTCCGCAAGCTTATGTTCTTCATCGAATTCGTCTTCAATACCGTTAATATGATTTTCGCTTGGTTTGCTATTGGCAACTTCTTCCTCGTCTTCAAGATTCTTACGTCCAGTTTGTCGGCGGATACCCTGCTGGGTACTGTTGGTAAAATTTTGGGTGTCGTTTTCGAGTGGCTGTATGGTGTATCGCTCATTATCAGTTTCACGCTGTCCATGGGAAACCGTCCTGCTGGCTCCGGTCCTTATTATCTGGTTATGTCCATCTTCTGGGCTGTTATCTACATTTATCTGCTGTTCGCGGCTGTCTTCATCTCCGTTAAGGCTATCCAGACCGATCTCAACGCTGGTATGTCTATTACGGATTTGTTCCAGAACAAGGTCTTTGTCACGCTTATCCTCTCCGTCGTGTCTACATACGGCATCTGGATTATTGCGTCGCTTCTCATGTTCGACCCCTGGCACATGTTCACGTCGTTGATCCAGTACCTCCTGCTCACGCCCACCTTCACAAACATTCTCAACGTCTACGCCTTTTGCAACACCCACGATATTTCGTGGGGTACCAAGGGTGACGACAAGGCCGAGGCCCTACCCTCCGTCAGCACCAAAGACGGCCAGGGTAAGACAGACCTGCCCGACGAGGGTGACTTGAACGCTCAGTACGAGCGTGAGCTCAACGTCTTTGGCCGCAAGGAGGTCAAGGTCAAGACAACGCCCACAGCTTCCCAGCTTGATGAGAAGCAGCAGGACTACTACCGTGGTTTCCGTACCGTTGTCGTCGTCGTCTGGATCATTTCCAATTTTGCACTGGCGGCACTGGTGCTCAGCACGGCCGGTCTCGAGAAAATCGTACCTGGCAGTGAAAACGAAGAGGCTCGTGCCACCATCTACATGGCGGCGGTCCTATACTCTGTGGCGGCGCTGTCGGCATTCAAGTTCCTCGGCGCCTGTTGGTTCTTGATCGTACGCATGTTCCGTGGTGTATAATGCGGGTTTGTTTCCTTTACCTTTACTGTCTATTTCGGCGTCATCTGTTCGTTTGTCATTTGTTCGCACCACACTTTTCATATTTGTCGAAAATAATACCCAACAAATGCATGAGAAGAAGAAAAAAGAAAAAGAGAACCCTTGATGGGGTCTTGGTCTTTTTGGCTTTTGTTTGATTTTCCTTCTCTTCTTTCTACTTGGTTCTGTTTACTTATTGCCTTTAGGCTATTCCATTTGTTCTTGTCCGGATAATTTCTTTTTATTTTCCATTTCTCTTTTTCTTCTCTTCATGTCATGGTCTACATTGTCTATTTTTTTACTTTTCTCTTTTGTTCAACAATGTAAAAAGATAATGTCTCCTTATAATTGGTACTGGTTATTGTGAACTCTGTCTGCTCTTCCACTGAGATACATAACCTGCAGATTCTGTGCAATATGTAGGGTGCACGTATTAGAAATTCGTGTGTGCCCTGCTACATTGTCACTCTCAAATATGCCGTTTTGTAATGTGTACCTCGTTGACTGAAGTGAAGTCCTCAAAAACCAAAACTTCCACGAGGTGGCCAGCCAGGCGACCTCCTGCTGTTTCCTCCATTCACATTGTCCCAAGAGTTAGCGCATATCGTATTGTGTTTTAGCCCCGAAACGGACATAGACATGGTGGCCTTGGTAACTGGCCAATCACAACTGCCAAATCTCCCCAATGTCGCAGGCTCCCCCCTGGGCAGCAGACCACCTGCCACCTGCCACTTCCTCCCTTTCCCGTCCCTTTTCCCCTCCTGCCCACCAATAATTCAGTACCTGAATGCAGCTTCCTCACTAAATATCGCCGCCGACACCACGTCTCCGTCTCCCAAACCTCCCTTCTCCCAAACCTCCCTTCTCCCACTCTCCAAAACGCTCCTTTCTTTTCCTCCTCTATTTTCCCTCTTCCACCACTTTTGTGTCGACCACATCCATCACTTTTCGACGCCGAATCGCGACAAATCCATCACCGATTCATCAACAGAGCATTCGATTTCATCATTTACGTTTCGATAGCTTTCGCGACGGACTACTCTCGTAATACGCGCGCGTCTTTTCTACATCTACACTCGTTTGAGTTTTCGCTCTTTTTCAGCTCTCCAGTCCTTCAGCTCCCATCCGTATCCACGGCTAAGGAACACATAACATTTCGTTTCTCGTTTCTTATTGATTTTATTTTACATTTGCTTGTTTCCTTGTCCGAATATGGGGCCTTAAATCGGCTTCTCTTGCGTAGCAAAACAAGAGAGTCGAGCTTGAAGCCGGAGGAATTGAAACTCTAGGACAGCGAAAGCCAATTGCAGTGGAAGCAGAGTCTTTTCCTGGCTCTTTCCCGACGCGTTTGCCTGTCTTTTTGCGCCAAATTTGCTCATCTTCAGCACTCCCTCAAGTCTCACACAAATCTCCCCAAATCCTTGGGGCCAAGACAGTGCCGCGCCGCCTTCAACTAAAAAGCGTTTGATCAGGGTATGTGTCACCCCGCTATTCCGCTATTAATACCCTATAATTTTCTTTACTCCCCCGCCACTACGTTCGCTTTTTTTCTGCTTCTTGTCCTTCGACAAACAACAATATCCAAGATCGCATCGTATCTCTTCTGTTTTCTCTTGACTCTCTCCCATCTGCTCTATCTCCCCTGGCCTTAACGCCGGACTAATTGGGATTCGTGCAATTGATGAAAGCGATCAAGAGGCTACACAATACGACTAAATCGAACGGTAATATTTCTTCAGGCAATCAATTTATAATCACAGATGACTCTTTTGGCAGAGAAAGACGTGATGGCAAGATAGGCATTTAAGCCTACTTGTGCCATCTATGTTCTTTTCTCAAGCTTAAAGTAGCAGCGCCTTTTTGTTCCCAAGCACGAAAAGAAGAAGAAGAAGAAGAGAGTCGAGAGCAGGAAAAGGAGAGAAGCCAAAATGTCTCTGGATAAAACAGAGGGCAAAAGAGTGAGGCAGAAGCAGACACCGGAGAAGCAGGCGGGGCGAAAGAACAAGTGAATGAGAACGACTTTTGCTTGGTCTGAGATGCAAGTGAGAGGCCTGGCCATTGAGTGCGAATTCTTGGTTCGCCTTTTTGTCGGGTTCGACCTTGTCTCAATTGTGCACTTTTTTGGGTTGCAGCCCACGAACCAGAAATAAGAAGTCGACAACCGCCATCACCGACAGCACGCAGGAGCGAAGGGCCCAAGAGCCGAAGGCAAATGGCAAAGGTCGGGGAAAGAACGGTCGCTGCATTCGGGCAGCCGATCTGGATCTGACCACAGTCACGCTGTATGCACAAGGCTGGCCCATTGTCGTCACCCGCACTTGCACTTTTTTCTCCATGCAGATGCAGGGGGAAGAAGCGGCGAGTCTAAAGCAAAGGAAGGCGGACGGGGAAAGGCGCGATCGGAAACACAGCCGAAGCTGTGATGGCGGCGGGAGATGGACAAAAATGCTGCAGAACCGGCCGCATGACAAAGGGTGGTTCTCTGGAACATTACAAGCGGTTCTAGACGCTTGTGTGCTGCAAGTTGCTTCCTTGTCCCTGCGCGGCCTTGTCTGGACTGTTTTTGTTGCCTACCCCGACAGCCTTGCCCTCGCAGCGATTGCCCGCAGTTGTCGCCTTTTCATCGAGTCCCTTCCTCTTTGAAAACCCGTCTTTTTTGTTCTGCTCCTTCTCTCGCATGGCGTCCTTGTGCTTGTTCGGTTACCCTCGCTGGCTCTTTTTGATTTCCGTTTCGGGGCTGCACAACCCAAATCCGGCCAATGAACAAAGTCAACTCCTCAACAGACAAGAGGTCGAATCTGTCTTTCTGTTTTTCTGCCTCTACTCCGACTGGCTGGACTGCTTCTCGATTGTCTCTTGGTGCTCATGGGGATGTCTTCATATTGTCCTCTCTTTGCGGTTTTCTCTCTCTCAACTCTTCCTTTTTTTATCCCAACCTTTTCTTTCCCGGCTCAGTGGGCCTCTTCAGCACCCTTTCCCGCCTATCTGGCACTTCACACGCACTAGAAAAAGCGATAAAACGTCAGTCAATGTTCCTTGCCGCTAATCTTGTTCTCCACAGCCCTTCTTACAGGTACCAGGCCCTTTCTTGGCCGCCTTTGGACTAGCGCAGATCTGTCTGTCCAACCCACCCTTTCAGTTCTCCAAAACTGCTCCAAACCAGTCGCGTTTACAAGTGCACAGCATTTCGCGACACCACCACCAAAATCTGCACACGTGACACGCCAAAGCTCAATCTCGTCAATCTCCATCGAAAGATTTCCCTCCCTTTCTGAATTCCTGACAATTTGTCCATTTGCAATAATAAACAAAAACAAAAACAAAGACCAAGAACAAGCTCGAACAATACCATAAGGAAAGGGGAGGAGGAAGACGAAGGAAAAAAAGGGGGAAGCCACTTAATAGACGGCATCGCGCTTTCAGCGCGTAGTCTCTTTTCTAGAGCTAAAAGCTTTAAAAGGGGACGAAGAATCTGGTTTGGTGATAATTAGCCACCACCGCACAACAATCAAAAGTCCTGGCCATGGCCCAACAGGGCGCCGGTCACACTGGCTGGCCCATGGACTACGATGATGGCAGCGGCTATGGCCTTGCGCCTGCCGGGGACGATCTCAACGACTTCCTAGACATGAACAGCCTGGCGCAGCACCATCCAATGGATTCGTGGTCGTCTGTACCGGACACGTCTGGCGTTGGTGTTGGTGTCGGCGTTGGAAACGGTGTTGTTTCTCAGTCTTTTGGCCACGAGCCACAACATTCTTTCCAGCAGCTGCCAAATGGCTATGGGAATCTTCAACAGCAGCAGCAGCAGCAGCAGCCACAACAACAATCTCAGCAAGGCTGGTCCCCTGCGCCGAACATGGCCGCCCCACAACAGCAGCAACAACAGCAGCATCACGCGTTCGATCCGTCTTCCCAGGGCCATGGCTTTGTTGGCCACCAGCCTGTTCAGTACGACAATACCCATGGCTTTGCTGTTCAGAACGAGAACATGGGAGGCATGCCCTCCTATCTTTCTGGACAGATCAGCAGCGAGCAGTGGCAACAGCAACAGCAACAAGAGCTCATCCGGCAGCAGCAGGCAGCTATCCATAAGCAGCGTCAGCAGCAGCAGCAGCAGCAACAACAACAACAGCACGCCCAGATCGACGTCAACACCTATCCTTACCCGACACCCACCCCCGTTCCTCAGCAAGGACAAGCCGCCGTGCCGCGACCTAGTGTGTCTCCTGCTCCCCGACAATCCACCCTTACTCCCGATACGATCAGCCATCAGCATGGTACGAACTCGCCGGCACCCGGTAGCGGGTACTCGAGTCCGGCTCAGAACTGGCCTGGCCAGCAACCGCACCAGCAACAGCATCTCCAGCAACCGCCCCAACAACAACACCAACAACACCTCCAATACCCACAGAACATGACCCCAGTTCCCCAACAGATGCAGCAGTTGCAGCAGCCACCACAACAGCAGCAGCCTCAACAAGCCACGCCCTCGCCGGCCGCCCCTGCAGCCACTACGGCAAAGGCGACAAAGGCGGCAGCGACGACCGCACCGAAAGCCACCAAGGTCACAAAACCCAAGGCTACCAAGGCGACAAAGACCAAGGCAGCAGCTGCAGCAACAGTAGCTCAACTACACCAGCAGGCGCCACCCACTACACAACCACAACAGCAGGTGCAGCCGGAGCATTTGTTCCAGCAGCAAATGTACCTGGACCAGCAGCAGCCGCAACAGTCGCGCCTTCCCCAACAGATGATGCAGCAGGCACCTCTTGAGGCAGGCGCCAATGGCTGGCAACAGCAGCAACCGGGGCAGGTGCCATACCAGCAGCTGGCAGGCAACCAGGGATGGCAGGAGCAGCAGCAGCAGCAATTCATGCAGCAACAACAGCAGGCTCAACAGTCCCAGCAGTCACCTCCTCAGCAGGCCCAGCAGCTTCACGTGCAGCAGTATCAACCCCCGCAACAACAGCACTACCAGCAGCAGCAACAACAGCAACAGAAGCAACAGCACGTACAAGCTCAGCCTACTGCAGCCTCCATAACTGTATCTCCTATCCAGCCTCCGACATATCCTCAAGTTGCCAAATCTGTAGCCCCTGCCAAAGCATCTCCAGCAACGACTAAGACTACGCCCAAGACAGCGCACTCGCATAACAGCACGCCGGTCCAGAGCACATCGGTCATCCCGGTGCCGCAAATACCGACAGCGACGCCAGTACCTGTACCTACAATCCCCAACACCACGAATGTGTTTGCCCCGATACCTGCCCCAGCACGTGCCAAGGCTGTCAAGGCCGTTTATAAGAAGCCACAGCTCTCCGACTGCTTGCCCAAAACCATCTCGCAGCTGGTCAACGGCGCAGACACAGCAGAACGTAAGCAGCTCTTCCCGGGTGTGCCTTTCTTGGTGCTGGGCAATGTAATGCAGATTGAGCCGCCACTGAGCACGACGGAGCCGGCCGTGCTGCCTGACCCAACCAAGGAACTCGGCAAGAAGCACTTTCCTGGCCGCAAGGATCCGCTGCCTTGCGAGACGATTGCTGAATATGACAGACTTGTCAGCTCTCAACCCGCCGAGAAGAAGGAGGCACTCGTGCTGGAGCTGCGCAGCAAGCTCAAGAGCCAGGGCAAAGTCCTGCCGCCCAAGGTATATAAGTTTGCTTCCCTGGGCGACACGCCCAAGAAGCCCATTAAGACGACACAGGGCCGTCCTGCAGCCATGGAATCGCCCGATAGTGACGAGGACTCTGATGACGATGAGGAAGAAGAGGTCCGTAGTGCTACCCGCCCAACAGACCCGGCTGATGCGGCTGCTTGGGACGCCATTGGCTTTGTTCACGTCACGGATAACAGTCCGGCGACAATTAGGAATGCAGTCAAAAGCTTTGGTGACTTCATCAAGGGCATTTACGACGGCATCAAGGAGACCAAGGAGCGCCTCAAAAAGGTTGAGGAAGCTGGCAAGAAGGAGTTGGCCGAGCAGACCAAGCGTGCTCTTGCCTCAAAGCAGGAGATCCTGTACCGTGCTGTTGACGCTGCCGACGAGAAGGGCCGCGACCAGGTCATTGAGAACCTGGGCGGCAACGGCCCGCTCCTTGCCAACCTTGTGTCGGCCCTGCGTGACTGCGTCAATGCGGCAGATTTCAATGGAAAGCTGCCCAAGACACTGCTGCGTTTCATGTCACAGTTTACGACTGTGACTGACGACATGCTCAACCAGCGCCTCAAGTTTGACAAGATCCAGAAGCGCTTTATGAAGCAGGGCGACGCCGAGGTCAAGGATCTGGTCGGCGAAATCGTCTCCAAGACGATCCACGCCAAGCCTGCCTCGCCTGCCCCGACTTCTGCCTCAACTGCTGCTCCGGCATCTGGCTCAGCGGGCAATGCCATCAACGTTGCAGATGACCCGCTTGCCAAAACAGCTACAAAGCCAGCCGCAGCCGCAGCTAAGCCGGCCTCAAGAGTCGTGTCCGACTCGTCGTCTTCAAAACGGCCACGCGAGGACGAGTCGGCAGATTCTCGCCCTACAAAGAAGTCGGCCACGAACTCGGCATCCGGCGCACCCCAGGCAGTCGCCAAGGCTGCTTCCTCAGGTACGACGGCATCGTCCACTGCCTCTGCCCCCTCTAAGCCGTGGGCAGGCACCGCACTACTGCCAGGAAAGACCCGGCCGACTGCTGCAAAACCAACCATCAAGCCAGAGACGGCGCCATCTTCATCTGCGGCGGGTAGCAAGGCTGATGTGCAGAGTAAGGACTCTGCAAAAGCATCTGGAACCGGCTCGCCCTCCAAGCGTGACTCAGACGCACCCGCATCAACAACTTCTTCCAACAAGGCTGCTTCTTCATCTACGGCGACTAACAACTCGGCCATTACGATTGCTGCGGCAGCAGCTGCATCTCGCGCTAAGAAAGCGGCTGCGGCGGCCAAGGCTGACCCTTCGTCGTCGTCGTCTTCCAAGCTTGGCCTACTGCTCGACGAGATCTCCAAGCCAAAGTTGACCAAGAGTGCCTCTCCCGCCGCTCCTACTCCGGACTCGTCGTCGGGTGAGAGCGCCTCGGCCAACGAGACTCCCGAGCAAAAGGCCAAGCGCTTGCGCAAGGAGAGCCGCCGCAAGCTGCGCGTAACGTGGCGCACAGGCAGCGAACTCACTCAGGTCCGCATCTTCACCAAAGACGAAGGCGAAGACGAGGGCAGAGCTAATTACCTGCTCCGTGACGCCGGCGACGATCGGTCCGAAGGTCTTGCCCTGAAGCGCAGCCTCAAACAGGCGGGCGTAGAAGACGATGAGGACGGCAATGGTGGCGGTGCCATGAACCTGGACGACGATGAAGAGGACGAGCTGCCGTACCGCCCGTGGTTTGAAGCGTCGCCCATCAGCTTCTCATCTCTGCCAGCCGACAAAGTGGCTAAGACATATGTTACGCGTGGCGGCAAGATGGATGTCGAGTCGCCCGAAAGCAAAGCCATGGCCGATCGCGAGAATACGGTTCTCATGGCCATATATACCGATCCCTCGGATATCCCGCCTACGCCCAAGTCGCCATCTACTTCACATGCGGAACTGACCACCGATCAGCCCAAGGGCATTGCATTCCCTGCCTCGGAGTCCAAAGCGCTGCAAGAGGTGCAGGTGCGCTGGAACGAGGAGCGGCAGTATGGTGCCAACTGGGCTGCGTGGAATGCGATCCAGCGGATTGAGGGTGCCAAGAACCCGCAGCAGCAGCAACAGCAATCTGCATCACAAGGAAAATCTGGCGGTACCATCACGTCCTTTAATGGTCCCCGTGGTGACGATGTCGTCCGTCTTCTTTCGTCTGATGCGGTGAAGAACTGGCGGCCAACACTTGACCTGTCTACTGCTCCCAAGGCATGCCGCTGGCAAGACTACTCGGAGCCGGCCGTCCAAAAGGCCGTGCTGGCTCTGGAGAGCATCTTCTTGCTTCTGCAGGGCAAGCCCTTCCCTGCCACTGAGCCGCCTGCCTACATTACCGACCCGGAACGCATTAAGGAATGGTGGACGGGTTACAACCGCGAGAAGCAGCGCGAGCGCACGCAGGCTGAGGCGGCCGAAGCACAGACCCGCCTTGCTCAGCAACCTCAGACAGCAACTGCCAACCCGGCTGCAGCAGGCTCTGGTCAACAACAGGATGCAGCAGCCGCTTGGGCCGCCTACTACGCCCAGTTCCAGCCACAACAGCAGCAGCAGCAGCAGCAACAGCCTGCAGCACAGTTGGCCGACGCCAACGCCTATGCCCAGTACATGAACGCATACTACCAGCAGCAGGCCCAACAACCTCAGGCCAATGCAAGTGCTGGGGACGCGAATGCTCAACTGAACGCTCTGCTCACGACCCTGGGCGGTGCTCCTCCTACAAGTGGTGATCCGCAGAACGATGCACAGCTGCAGGCCATGATTGCTTCGATGATGGGCGGTGCAGCGGCCGGGGCTGGTGCACAACAGGCGGCAGCCGGTTCGACCGACGCGAACCAGGCCTACCTGAACTCTCTCGCGCAGTGGGCGTCTGGCGGCCAGCAACAGCAACAGCAACAGCAGGACCAGAGCGCTGCCGGTGGCAATGATCACAATGTCGGTAACAAGCAGGCACAGCACACCAACAACGGCTACGGCAACAATAATACCAACAACGACTACCAAGGCAACAACCGCTCGTCAGGTCGCGGTGGCCGCGGTGGCCGGTTCCGTGGCCGATACGGTGATGATGGCGGCGATGGCAGCAACTTCAACAACGGCCCCGGAAACAAGCGTGATCGCGATGACGGCAATGTCCCCAGCCATCTGCGCGGCATCAACCGTGCTCTTATTGGCACCAAGGCCTGTCTCTTCTGGGCCAGCGGCAAGTGTGCCAAAGGCGACAAGTGCACTTTCCGCCACGATTAATCGGAGGCACAGGCTCGCATCATTTTAGCTGTTTATAATTACGGCCATGGGCTTTGTTTGGACGCACCGGCGATGATGTGTATTTCTTCTGTTCATTTCTTCTGTTCATTATTTCTTTTCTCATTCTGATTTTCATTTCTCATGCTCATGTACCATTCTGTTTCTACGCATTTTCATTTTTAATACGGGTATGCATCGTCTTCTAGCATCGGTCACCATTGTTATTACTATTCAACCTTTTAACTTCAAAATAAAATACTCGCTTTCGCTCGGCTACTTTCTTCTTTGTTTTTGCCCGTTACTCTGTCACCAGTGTGTATTTTTTTTTGTGTTTTTGTGTTTGTATTGGGTCTTGCTATCGTCTACACACAGATGAAATAAAGATCGGAGAATAAAATAGCTTAGAAAATCAAGAGAAAAAGAAACATATCCAATATAATGCTCAATGTGTATTCTCTTTCCTCGTAATACGCCGTCCACCATTCGATGCCTTCCTGTAAAAGTCCGAAAACAGCAATTGCGACCAGTAACGTAACCATGAACATGTCTGCAGGCAAGGGGCAAGGACGCTAGTGAGTTCTGTGGACGCACATGCCAGCCAGTCAGCGTTCAGGCAATTGGCAAGACAAGACGACAGACGTAAGAGACGGCCCTGAAAGGAAATCCGCCACCCGCCTTGCCCGCAAAAAGAAGGAGCCGATCTCGCAATCCCGCCTTCCCCTCCTGCCAATAACGCCAGGCTACAGGGGAGGAGTCACTAAAATCGCTAAACGTTTTTTTCTTTATCTTTTCTTTCTCAGATGCCACAACTTTTCGATTTCAAAGCACGACCTGCGATTTGCGCTCTTTTTTTTTTACGACAGCAACCACCGGAGCAGACGACAGACTGCATACATAGTCGCATACGACGTACACGTACGACGTACGCACATTCTCGACCACTCCTTTCGAGCGCGCGCTGGGACGTCTGTCTTTTCTTCCTTGTCTTTTTCCTCCATTCAATCCCCCCACAGTCACATCTTGGACATTGAGTTGATCCCACTTCAACCTCGACCTCCACCTTGCGCACCTCCCCTCCCGGCACAATGAGTGCAATCCTGTCCGCCGACGACCTCAACGACTTTATCACACCCGGCGTCGCCTGCATCAAACCCGTCGAGACCCTTCCCACCGTCCCAGAACCACAACAATCCCTTGAGCACGAGGTCTTCCGAGACGATGGGCCGACGAATGGCGCAGCCGGGCCGGCACAGATCTCGTTGACGGACTGTTTGGCCTGTTCTGGCTGCGTCACGTCGGCCGAGGCCGTGCTGGTGAGCCTGCAGAGCCATGCCGAGGTGCTAAGGGCTCTCGATGCCGCGCCGGGCATTCGACTTTCTCCGAACGCGAACTCGAATTCTTCACTTCCGACCGTCCAGGGCCTCGACTCGTGCGAGCCCCTCCTCTACGTCGCCAGCGTCTCTCCACAGACACGAGCCAACCTGGCAGCCGCTTGTGGCCCCGGCGTGACGGAAGAGCAGGCGGGGCACATGTTGGAGCATTTACTGGCTGGCCCTGGCGGTCTGCGATCGGGCGGTGCTCACAACAACGGATTTACATGGGTGGTGGACACCAATGCAGCACGAGACGCCACGCTCGTCCTGGGGGCCGACGAGGTCTTGGACCAGCAGCAGCAGCAGCAGCAGCAGAATGGCGCCGCCAAGGACTCCAATGACTCCAAAGTGGCCCGCCCGCTCTTGACGTCCTCTTGTCCCGGCTGGGTCTGCTATGCCGAAAAGACGCACCCGCACGTGCTCGGCCACCTGTCCAAAGTCAAGTCGCCGCAGGCACTGACGGGCACGCTGCTCAAGACGACGCTGAGCCGTACTCTGGGCATCCCCGCTGACCGCATCTGGCACGTCGCCGTGATGCCATGTTTCGACAAGAAGCTCGAGGCGAGCCGCGAAGAGCTCATGGACGGTGCCTGGGACCCGAGCGCGGCGCACAAAGGCAGCAAGGGTGTGCGGGACGTGGACTGTGTCATTACCAGCAAGGAAGTGCTGATGCTGGCCGAGTCGCGGGGCATCGATTTCTTCAGTCTGCCAAAGACGAGTCCCCAGGAGACGACACCACGCGTTCCTTTCCCAGACACCATTTTGGATCAGTTCCTCTTTTCTTCCTCCTCCAGTCGCCGCCACCCGTCCGTCGCCGCCGGCAGTTCTGGCGGTAACCTCCACTTCATCCTCCAGTCCGTCCTCGCCCAGAACCCGGGCGCTACTCTTCAAACGGCCCGCGGCCGTAATGTCGACGTTGTCGAGTACTCCATCACAGCTGCCGACGCCCACCCCACGACGGGCGCTCCGCCTCTGTTCAAGGCTGCCCGCTACTATGGCTTCCGCAACATCCAGAACCTGGTGCGCCGGCTACGGCCTGCGCGCCCATCAAGACTGCCGGGCGGCCGCCCCGTTGGAAGTGCCCGTCGCGGAGGTGCAAGTGGTGCCGGCGCCGGTCTCGACTTTGCCTATGTCGAGGTCATGGCCTGCCCTGGCGGATGCACGAATGGTGGCGGCCAGATCAAGGTGGACGACGACGTGGTTGTTGCTCGCAAGCGGGCGGCCAGCGGGCTGCCTGTCGGGGACGACGGCAGTGCCCCCCTCGCAAAGCCCGGTCCGCTTGAGCAAAAGGCATGGCTCGCCGAGATCGACGAGGCCTACTTTTCGGGGGATGAGGTCGAGGACAAGGGTGTTGTTTCCACCAGCGGCCAGAATGCGAATGGGAATGGGAATGGCGCACACAAGGCAGGCGACCTTGTCGACGGCATCAGCCCGTCGTATGTGCGCGCGGCGCTGGCGCACTGGGCCCAAATCACGGGCATCGAACAGTCCAAGCTCGTTTATACGACGTTCCGCGAGGTCGTGAGCGACGTGGGCAAGTCGACGGCGCCCGGCAGCAAAAAGAAGGGCGCCGATGCCGCCGAGCATGTTGTTCAGCTGGCCGGCAAGATTGGTGGTGGATGGTAGATGAGTGACGACTTTTTCTCACACACATATATTGGCATGCATACCCGGCGTTTTTTCTTCTTTTTTTTTTTTTTTCTTTTTACGATCACTTCTTTTGAAGGACTCTTTATTTACAAGAAATGGCATGGATGCATAAAAGGGATTTAGGATATGATACCCAAAATTGAGATCCTCATATTATTTCTATTGTTTCTATTATTTCTGTTTTTACTTTTGCTTTTTGCTTTTTTGCTTTTGCTTAATGTATGCCGTACATGCTAGCTCATCCGCTCTGTAGACCACTTCGCCGGGCAAACCCGAATCCGCCCCGGCCACTGCCGTCTGGTCCACGTGGCGCCCGCACCACAAACTCTTCTTCGCGCGGTGTGCCTGTCCGGCTTGGGAACGGCGAGCCCGTGACATCGCTGCCGCTGCCGCTTCCTGTGCCGCGAGAGTGTTGTTGCTGTCCTTGTCCTTGCCCGCCAAATCTTCTCTGCTGGCCTTGTGGTTTGGGCGAGTAGTTTGGATCGTACAGCTCTCGTGTGGGTGCCGGCGCTGATGTGTTTGCGCTTGTATATGTGGGATGGGACTGTGGTAACGAGGCGTAGGATGCGTTTGATGCGTTTGATATCGACTGGTTGTGTATTGATGGGCTGTTCTGGCCCGGATTCTGGTTCTGGTTCGGGTAGTACTGGCCGACCTGGTGCTGGTACTGCTGCTGCTGTTGCTGGTTTGCGTATTGCTGGTTCTGGACCGGCTGCATCTGCCGTCGGTTGAAGCTGCTGTCGTATTGCTGATGTTGGTGCTGTTGGCCCCGGCCGAAGCCGTCATTTGCTCTGTCGCCACGATCTCCACGATCTCCACGGTGGCCGCCGCCTTGGCCCCGCCCGCGGCCCCGACCTCGGTATCCTCCTCTCTCTCCTCTCTCGTTGGCATGCTGTGACTGTGGCGGTGTATGGCTGCCGCTGTTGTTGCCCGAGGATCGTGGAACCGGCGATGCCTGTCGTGACGATGCCAGCGAGCCTGGTGTGGAGTTGTTGGCACTGGCGTTCGCACTGGCGCCCTCTTTGTTGTCTTTGCTGTCTTTGCCGTCCTTCCCGCTCGACGGCAGAGGCTCTCCAAAAATCTTGGCCCGTGCCTCGTCGTATTTCCGCTGCTTGGCTTCCCGCTCGCGCTGCTGTCGTTGTCGGATCTGTTCGGGCGTTTCCTTGTTGCGCAAGGCTGCTGCTGCCGCTTCTGCCTCGGCCTCGGCCGCGTCGTCGCGGATCGTCAGCTCCTCGATGCCTGTCACCGGGTCGCGTCGCCGAATCATTCGTGGCGCCGGTTTTCGGCTCAAGACGGTCATTTGTGGCCGGAACGCTGAGGCTGATGGCAGGATCGTGGGGCCGCTCGAGCCGCTGTTGTTGCTGCTGCTGGTTAGCAGGGCGCCGCCGCCGGGCGCCGCACCGGCCGACAAGAAATGAAACTCTTCTGGGTTTTCCCTGGGCTGTTAGCGCTACTGTCAAAGCATCGCATCGTGGGGGTGGAGACTCACGCAGAATTCCATATCCGGCGGTTGTTCTCTTCGTGTTTCGCCAACCGCTCGGCGCGGGTCATCCCCGATGCGTCGTCGTCTTCGGCTGCAGCTGCGCTCTTGCTTCCCGAGCTTGCTGATGATCCGGCGCCGCTCTTGGTCAATAGCTTCTTTGCCTGTGCCGTCTTTTCCTTTTCTTTCTCTCTGGCCGCGGCCTTGTCAGCCTGTGTCTCCCAGTCGTCGTCCCATGCGTTGGGGACGCCCATGTTTTTGGCCATGCCGGGGGAGCGTCTCGACAGCGAAGAGGAGTCGTCGTATCCTGTGTGTATTCCAAAAAAAAAAAAAAATCGAGGAGGCTTGTCGCTGGTCAATTGTCCAAGATCAAAACAAGTTTCGTTGGTGACGGTCGAAATTTAATAAATTTATTGGATCGTTATTGGGAGTTGCATTGGGGGCACTGGGAAAGTGCGGTCTTGCCATTTTTAGCGGCTTCGGTGCTCTCCCACCCGCCCAAAAGTTCAGGCTTGGCAGAGAGTTCGAAAGCTCAATGCGTCCGATTGGCCAGCCGAGCTGACTACACATGGGTTCAGAGCCCCACTTCTCAAGCCTCACCACACGCCTTGACTGCAGTACGACGTCCTCTGTACCTCAGTACCTCCTTCCTTACATGTTCACCTCCAAACAAGACAAAATCAAACCAACGAACAACACTCAAGATAATTTCGGCGTAAAACCAAGAGCTCGCACACCGTTCTACACCGAACATAAGGTAAAAATGCGATACGAGCAACTGATATTACAAACCGGGAACGAAAGAATATGTGGCTGACCAGTGATATCACCAGTAGCATACGCAACTCATTCATCACAGTCCATTTCTCGCTTCTTCATCCCACCATCTCACCATGGCGCAGTTAATGGACCAAGACGTCCCCATGACGGGCGCGCCGGCTACTGGCATTGCTCCCACCGCTCCACTCAGCGGCTCTGGTAAGACCTCGGCCGCCTGGAACACCCCCAAGCACCGCGAAGAGGTTGAAGCCTATCGGCAACGCCTCGCCGACTCCGGTTTTAATGCGAGTACGTTTTCCTCCTCCAACCAGTTTCCCTTTTTATGCTTCGCATGTACTGACAGACAGTTGCAGCCGACTTTGGCGACCCGTTGACGTCCACGCGGCCGCTGGAGAAAATCTACAGCCGGACGTTCCCTGAAGGCACAGAAGAGAGTCTACGCAAGCTGATTGAGAAGAAGTAGATGGATGGAGAATACATGAGGGGTCACAGGAGACGCATCAACTACCTGACTCCCAACTTTACGAGGCATGATTTTACTGTTTTTTACGTTATGAACACTGTTTTTTCATCTGAACTGAGACGATACGCTTAAGCTTTCTTTTGCCACCATGTTCTCCATGAACAACGCACACCCCACCACAGGTTATTTGACAAGTCAAGGGTTGCTAGCCTGAGGCTTTGAGTCGTAGCCTCATCCGCAAAAATACTGTGTCACTGCTCGAGGATACGGTATAGATCTCTAGCGTGTGTCTATTGATGTGACGACAGTAGTGATTATGACGATTATTGTAAATGCATTTTGCCGCCTTATTATGTATGATGTGAAATTTTGTGAACAAGCCAAGTCAATAGGCTACACAACCGTACTTCTTCGAGTCTTTCCAGAGTCCCACCTCTATCACGATGTAATGTATTGTGCCTTGTCCGGTCAATAGCATCGTGACAAGGTCTCGATATCAGGGCAGGATGCATACCCAAACATGGTTCTGAGCATGGCCGGAAAACTTTAAAAAGCTGGTCTGCTCCCTATGCATCCTCTTAGGAACTTCTGTGCCACTCCCCATTTTCCCTCGAAGATACATCACAACACTCAAAGATCAAGTTCCCTAACCTTCCTACTTGCATCCCCTCAGCTTTTTGATCTTGCCCAAATCAGAAAATCAAAAGTCATACTCTTGACCTGGGGCAGAAGGTTGCAAATATGTCTCTTCCAGCCATAACCAACTCCAAAATCATCATCAAGGTGCCGCCTTCCATGCGGACGCGGAATATCGTCATCTTGAAACGGCCTACCACCTCCACTTCCACCAGTGCCACAACAATCCCAACATCAGCCAACAGACAACCAAGCACACCGAGACCAAAGTTGGCTAGGGGCAGACACGAACGCCTTGCCTTATCCGACACTGTCCAAGCCGATGCTTCTGCCCCCACCACCCCATCTACCTCATCCGAGTTGAAGTCCCCGACTCCGACTCCGACCTCCACACGTCGCACCCAAATCGTCATTGTCGGCTCTTGGCGTGCCAAGTGGATTGCCTCGATGTTGCGGAAGATTGAGGAGGAGTCGCAAGACGGACAAGGACAGAAACAGTGCAATACACGGCGGCACCTGACCCGGCGCAAAGTGTTCCTGACCAGACTCTACCAGGCACGCGCCGACAAGGCCGACAATGACGGCGAGCCTTTCTTGCGCCACATGGCCCGGACATACATGGACGATCTCCGCCTCCGAGCTGTCCGCAACCATCTCCGAAATAACGTCATGACACCCGGCGACTACGCCGAGATGATGATCTGGTACCGGAGAGCCCGGAAGGAGTGCAGATAAACAACAAACTAGAAGTGCTCTAGAGCAAATGACGGTGGTGCATGAAATACTATGGCAGAGATGACAGCCTATGACTTGATGGGGAGGAGCGAAGAGGAGGTAGAAATACATCTAGGTATTGGCTGATCTGGTATTGCTCCAGCTATAAAGGGTAGGGGGACTCCTATTCTATATATTGTGGACATTGAACGGGGCATTCACTTGGGGTCGTTTTGTTGCTTGCTTTTATTTTTTCTTATACTCTTAATATTTACTTACAAATGAAACTTATTTCGTTGCAATTATCTCAATTTTGGTCATTTCACTCCAAACCCCTTATAAACTTTCGTCTTTTAACTTTTGATATACATTTGAATATATCACCGTCTAGTTACTGTATATCTTGTGTCCGAGAAAGAGAAGAGAGTGATTGCAAATTTACTATATGAAGTTCTTACCTGAAATTTGAAAATCAAACAAAAAAACGATGGGCTAAGATTAACTTACTCGTATCGATATCTCGGGTTTTTGAGGGATCGATTTGCAAAGCGAATTGTACATGGGCATACAATGAATAAAAACCCCGTGCGCTGCATTTGCTTATAAAGCCTTATAAAATCACGGGAAAGAAGCCGCGGCTACGGCGGTGGTCAGTGAATAGAAAATGGAGGGCGGTACCAGTACGTCGTATCTTTGCAAAATGGTGACATTCAAGAAAGAAATGGAGCACATGTAAGTTTACATTACAAGACGGTACAGAGGTGGCCAACTGCTCAAACTGACAACCAGAAGGAGCTATCGGTGTGGCCATCGTACTTGGATCAGGTAATTCGTATCTTGTTTCTTGCATGTACATTTTGCCAGTTGCTTTTCCTTTGCGTGTTGCTGCAAACTGTACTGAGAAAAAGAAAATAAACCGGATGGGGGCGGTTACACACAGCAAATGCCATACTGAAATCATTTGTGCTTTTGTAAGTTTTTGCAGGCGAGGGGCATGCATTTTCCTTTTTTTCCTTTTCTTCTTCTTCTGCGAATCAAAGATTTTCGGACCATCCATCTCGTATGCACAAAATACGGGAGACTCGCGGCAACGGCGATGGGAGTGATAAGACCGCCCCTCCCGAAATAGGAAAATATGGGCAAATGGATGGGGGAGGGACTTACGACAATGCTTCCTTCCCACTCCAAAATCAGAACAGACCGTCCGATTTTCAGTGCGAATGTGACAAATAGCTGAAAACGTCAGGTGTGCTTTGCAATACTCCGGCAAGTTTTCTGACCAAGAAGGAACGACACGCAGAAAAACCACAAAAAAATTGACTTGGAGGGGTGAGGTTGGAGGGAAGGAGCACCGAAGAGTGGTGTGTTGAACAACAAGGAAAGAGCGAGAGGGAGGGAAGCCGGCACCACCATCTCGCTCTTTCCATTTACGCACGGACACACACACACACAAACACAGAGGACAACTGAACCACTGTTGGCAATGGCGGATGGCCAAGCGATTGGGCAGCGACACGTGCACGTTACGAATGCGGTTTCATTTGAACGAGGAGCGAAATGCAAAGACCAAGGCTATTCCCACGTTTTTTTTTTCTTTCTCAAAGCTTGTATTACAGGTATATCAAATTGCGGCCCGAAATAGAGGATGGGCAAATCTCCCGAGCTGGAGCAAAGGAGCCAGAAATAGCACAGGGTAGTATGGATCGAGAAGAAAAGAAACGAAAAGCAAATGACAGCCAAGTACGGGGTTTCTTACAATGTAAGGGGAATAATGAATGGGAAAAGAATGTGGTAAGTCCGTCCTCTGAACACGGATGGAGTTGCGAAAACATATATCTCTCTAGCGAAGGCTATATCGCGCCGCCGTGCCGGAAAGAACGACCAGCGGGAAAGGAAGAGACGGAGCCGTGACTTCCATGAAGAGCTCTAGTTGAAAAGGTCACCATGAAAACAGTTATTCTACTCTCTTTTTATGCACCTTCCCACTTGGATCTGCGGTTCTCAATCTTTGCAACGTCCTGTACCAACGCCTCCCCATCATGAAGATCGTAAGTGTTTGCAAAGCCTCACGACAGATCGTGTAGCCTGCCACTATCCGTCTTGACTTTTGTTAATGGGGCCCGATATCTTCCAAAATTGGCTCCAAAACGGTCCAGACGGTAGCACTAACGCTACGCTAAGGCATGGCAAGCTCGGCAACGAATATAGCGGGATATCAACGAACCGAAGGGCGGCTGCACCAGTTCGTGTTAGACAGCCGGACAACAGAAGAGAGACGGGAGGATGGGGGAGAGGAGGACGTGAATATTCCGCGGACGCAACATCAACTATGAGCTTATCTTGCTTTTGCACAGAGAACACGTACGTTTTTACTTTGCGTGTCGCTCTTCCCCGCGCCGCTTGTGCCTTGTCCGGAGACAGAAGGTGGCCAGGGACATGGACAGAATACACCCGAAAATGGAAAGAGCGGCAGAATGTCTTGCGAAACAGTCCAGGTCTATGACAAGGCAGGTACGTATGGTCACGTATTTGGCACGAGCAGGCTCTCATCACCGCTGTATCGGCCTCTTCCTTCTCCACTTCTCCTTCCTCCCCAGATACGTATTGGCATTCACTGCATGGCCCCCCACTGTGTCCAGAGTCTAGACACACAAGAGAAATGATAGAAGAGTGACGTGACAAGAAGGAGGAGGGGAAAGAGCCGGCCGGGCGCACCCCGCCGAACTTGACTGTCATCTGCATGGAAAAGCGTAATGCACACCCAGATAGCGCAATAGACTGGTCATTGTTGCATTCTTCTTCCAGGGCAGTGGGCACCGCGCAGGACAGCGCACAGGCAAAAATGCTACGTGGGATACGACTTGAATATTGCTCGGGCAGTGATACTCATAATTCGTATCTTACTTTGGCTGTCTGTGACAAGCAGCAAGGGACGGAGCATTTGCGACGCAGCCGCAAATAGCCCCGCCATGCTTCTTGCCATCTGTGACTTGCGTTAAACAGGCCAAATGCAGCAGGAGAAAGGAGCAGCGCAGTCGTCATTATTCTTTAACACATCCGGGGCAGGAGTTCAAGTTTAGAACCCCTCCTTCTCACAAAGTACAATATTATTATCTCTGCCTTTTTCGTTTTCCTTCTCTATTTTCAACATTCTGCTTTACCTGCTTTCATATCTTTCCTTTTCATGACAAAACGACGACGACGACGACGACGACTACGAAAATACTACAGTAACGAATACGACAACGGGCATGCACACTGCCAGAATTCGATTCCCCGTCTTATCAAGACCCGTTCCCACTTCCCAAACCTCCGGTCAACCAGCACCCCTGGCTTTGCTTCGTTTGATCACCGTCCACAAAAAAAAAATCAACAAGCTTCTCGAAGCCCACCTTTACGACGAGACTTTAGCCTCAGATCGAGACACCTTATAGATTTCCAGATCAAGATCGAGATCCGGGCCCAAACCGGCAGAAGAGCTGAAAAGAAAAGCATCAGACGAAACAAGATCAACCAAAGAACACAAAAAGAGCCTCCAACTGGAACGAGAGCGAGAACGACTGGCTGTGACAACAAACGGCCTGGTACCGACGACACCTCCCTCCCCTTTATCTTATAACGACTGCGTCACAATGACGGGTGCTACGGATGGTGCCCACGGCGCAGGTGCTGGACCCGGCGGCCCTGTCCAGAACAATATTCAAAGTGTCCCTCATGGGCCCCACGGCATCAACAACCATAGTCATGACTTACTGAGACGGGCCACGCAGGCCGTGATGTTGTCGAGGTAAGAACAAGCACGTTTTTTATATCTTGTCTATATCTCTTTTTTTTATATTTCCTACCCTTGTTGTATGTTGGCACTTATTACAGCTTCCCTCCCTTTGTTTGCAAATTATATCGGCAGTGCCGTGTTATCGCGGCCTTTTTGCATGTGGTGGGCCAGATGGGGCCAGAGCCAGATATCCCTCGATATCAGATCGTTGGCCGTCAAGGACGATCATCGATGAGCTGGACTCCTTCTACTCTTCTCCTTTTGTCTCCCCTTTTCATTCACTTGTGTTTTTCCCCTTTGCCTCATTTTGAATTTGTCCATCCACCTCTGCCACGAGCTCCCGCTTTATTTTATATTCCTCTTTGCATTTGCACTTACATTTGCACTTGCATCTGCATTTGCATCTGCGTCTTGGACCATGTGCCATGGTTAATGGCCCTGTGCCATCTGCAGGCTGTAGTCACATGCCTGTGCTGTGCCAGTCATCCCATTTGGGTATGCCGCCTCTTGACTTTCAAAGGTTCTGCAACGGTCTTGCCCAAGTTGGGTTCACTGGCAAGCAAGCCTCTTTTTTACTCTTGCATATGCACAATCGGCCACATTTGGCGGCTGTTCTCCGTGAACGGAACATGTCTTCCAGATAAGTCGCCAAGACTTGTGATATGAGAGGAAGAGGCGCAAAAAAAAGGCAGTGAGCAATGAATTAAAAAGAGGAGATGAGAAACACAAGAAAAAAAGGAAGAGGAGAGGAGGAGAAAGAGACAAAAGAAAAGAGACGACCCGCACTGGCCAGATGACTCTGAAGCTGGATCTGTGAAAGATGAAATGATAGGTGATGGCGTATCAGTTGTGAGTGGAGAAGGAGTGAGGAGTGAGGAGCTGTGAGGAGTGGCTCCGCAATTTGGCGGCCCAGGCCTGGCCTGGTGGGGCGAACGGCAGCGGCCAGTGCAGCTTGTCAAATCCTCAATTCCGCCCAGTCTGACTCGCTGACTGAGCCTGTGCCTTACCTGGGCCTCAGCGCCTTCAGCGGCCACAGGGGCCCTCACAGCCTTCGGCTGCTGAAGGACATGGGATTGGTATTCCAGTGAGGCTTGGACTGAAGGCTGGAAGGCAAATTTGCCAATTTTCCCCCTTTTCCGACAGCAAATCAAAAGTGAGCCAGTTAAACCTGTCCAACCCGTGTGGCTACACATTTTGCCATTTGCCGTGTGCCATTCTGTGGATTTGGCATATGGGTATTTTTTTTTGCCTGACACGCCACTACAGCCGCCTGGTTACAGCAGGTATTATTGGTGTTGGAAGTTGGAGATTTTTGCGGGATCGGGAAGGAACTAACACGAAGGAACTCGCATTTGCATGGGCTATTGGTGAGCAATCAAAGCACCATCCCATGTTCCATGTGAAATGTTATGATGAAAGGCTCTAAGAGGCAGGTGCGGCCACTCGCGCCTTCCTTTGTGTCTTTGCCTTGCACCACCCTCGGCGAGTGCCTTCCTTTACCTCTTCTCAACCATGAGCCAGGGTTGAGTCGAGTTTTGCTGCACACACTACTAAATCATAACCCAATAATTCACCCCACCCCAATGTATCCGACCACATGGCCGGCATCAGATTTGACGGCAGACTGGCTGGTGGAAGGCCTGGCAGTCCACTCGCTCCATACGAGCTTGACCTGCGGTGTTTTTTTTTTTTCTTCTCGTTTTATTATTCTGAGGTGACAAGGGCGTGGATAGGCTGAAAGAGATTCTGTGGAGGAAGGCGCGAGGCCGTGCTTTCCCAGCCAGTCTCCAATCTCCAGTCTGCAGTACCAGGCAGGAGCAAGGGAACGAGACAAGGGCAGGGGTTGAGCTCGAAATGGAAAGCCAGAATGCTTGATCAGATACTTCTGGGACAGGCAGCCAGGCACGGAAGGAAACACCAAAACTCGCAGGGAGAAGCGAAAGATGCCCATAAAAAGAGAAAGGGCCGATGGCATGGGAGGCGTTGATGCGGGCGTGGGTACACAGCTTCATAAGCTTCAGCTTGCCCAGCTGAGCCAGCCAGCTCTCGGCTCTTCTGACCTTTGCTCTTTCTGCTCGTGGTGTCAATACGTTGTTTCTTGTTTAGGAGCTATTAATTGCTCTTTTGTTCATCGTGTTCTTTCCTCATTCGACTGTTCTTTCACGATCTGTCTGTTCGTCCTTTCTCTTTCACGTCTCCGCGCCTGCTCTTTGGCTCTTTGCTGTTGGTCGCCCTTGCCTGTTCTATATCAATTGCCAATACTCTCCGCTCCGTTGTCGCCTCGCGTCATAGACGGCTCTCCACCAGCACCCCTCCTCCTCTGTTAGCCAGGCCCACAGCTGGTGTCTTTTGCATGGGAACCTTACTCGTCACGCTCACTGGCACACACAAATCTGGCCACGATTACACCACCAGACAGGATCGAACACGCTTCGCTCTTTTCCCAATCGCCTTTCGCTTTGCAGCTGGTATCCACTGGCTCAGCCCGGATCCCAAGCGGGCACTTTTTTTAATTCGTTTTTTTTTCCCCCTTTGCCAGCCAACCCGCTAGCACCAATACCACTAAAAATCCCCTCGGTGCGGGCGAATCGTGACACCTTCTACCACCCTAGAGGAACCGCTCGTTGGCCGTATTTGGCTTTTAGGCGTGCGTCCTTCTTTCCTTTTTTGTGGGTTGCTAGTGGCCACGACGATGATCTAGCCGCAAGCCGCCAGTGAAAAGGAAAGAACGACGTAAGGCCAAAGAGAGCAAAATACCCACCCTGGCGAACTTGCACCTTCCCTGCCTTGCGCTTGCACTTTCCACCCAATGCCCATCGTCCACCACCTAAGTCAGTCGTCATATTTGTCGCCGTTTTTCGCCCCTCCTTGACTCGGCCACTCCTTCCCATCCGAGCTATTTTTCACTTGTAATCCCGTTTTTTTCCCTCCTATTATTTCACGTCGTTGCGTTTCTCGGCCTGGCTAGCACATCCCTTCCCTTTTTCCCTATTTTTCTATTTGTTATTCATCGTTCTGGTATATTCTGCCCGTTCTTTGTTTTCTGGGGCGCTTTTTTGGTCTGCAGTTTTTCACCTCTCGTCATCATTTTCTGCATCGGTCGCCTCTTCGACCCTCTCACCTTTCGATCTTTCAACTTTCCCTTCCTCAAACCTCTCTCCACAGGTCGCACCTTATCCTCCAATACGCACAAACAGACGATTACTACTGCTAGGCACGCCCTACTCTGTGCCTAGACCTTGTCCTTCTCTATCATTTTTCTTTTTTTCTTTTTCTGCCTTTTCTTTTTTGCCTCTTGTTATTTTCTTTCACATTTCCATCCCTTACTGCACTCTTTCTGCACATCTTTCGTTTTCTGTCATTTTTGCTGCCCAATATGTCTCCAACGAATGGAATTGACGAACCCAGCAGGTCTGCCGCAGCCGACGACGATGGCACGGATCAGATCGGCTCAGACACCCCACGTTCCGGTATTGCTACACCACAGCCGGACCTCCACGATAAACGCCTCCCAGGAATCATGAGTTACTTTAACCAGGTTCGTCCTGCTTCTTTTAAACGCCTGCTTTCAGGCAACTTCATTCTACCCTCGAAATCCTCCTCTTCTACCTCCTCTTACACCCCCAGCACTGCAAGCACAAGCACTGCCAACCCTGCAATTCCTGCAAGTCCCACAACTTCTGCAAGCCCCAATTCTGCTGCTTCTCTTCCTGTTTCTGCCGCCGCGCCGAATGGCTCCGAAGATATCTCGTCGACTATGACGCCACCACAAACACAGCCATCAACTTCGACAACAACTCAACCTCCGGCGCAATCAGAGCACACCCCGGCTTCATTATTGACGACAGCACCGACGCAGCCTTCATCGTCAGGGTCGACGCCACGTCGGACATCGTTAACGGATGTTGGCACCAGTGACTCACTCAATATTGAGACAACTCCCTTAATACCCGACGACACAATGGCTCAACAACAGTCGAAGATCGGGCCTGGAGCAAACGAAGATCAGATCCCGAACAAGTCCGAAAGCCGGCATCCAGTCAATGCCCCATCAGAACCGCAATCATCGCTGCCACCACAACCACAAATACAACTACCGAATGAACAAAAGCCACCAACAGAAGATGCAGCACTTCCGTCAGAAAGCTTGCCTGTAGCCGCAACGTCATCGCTACACTCGTATCCGACACCACCGGCGTCTATACGAGGCGCGGCTGGAGCTGGAAACGGTGGAAGCGGAGGAGCGGCGGCAGGAGCGGCGGCAGGAGTGGCAAAGGAAAGCGAGAAAGAAGTCTCTACCAAAAAGGACGGGGCCGGGGAGGCAGGTGCTGCTGGCAGCACTTCCAACCCGTGGGACGCTCCGTGGACTTTCCGCAGCCACAAGAAGAGCATTTCTGATGTGCAGGACGTGCGCAGTCGGCAGGAGTCGTTGTCGTCCACTACGCCTTTGGCTGGCGTTGTCACACCCTCTAGCGTGCTTGCCCGTCACTTTTCTATCCCATCTATTCCTTCCCTTGCTACTCCTTCCTCCACTTCCACCTCCTCTAATACTCCCGCTTCTACCCGCTCCCCCTCCATAACCCCAGGCGGTCCGCGCGCTTCCACGGCGCCAGACACGCCAGTACGTGTTGGATCGCCAGCAGCCGACGCATCTGCGCCTGCTGCTGCAGTTGCCGCCGCTACCGTCTTGCGTTCCTCATCTGTGGGCCAATTGAAGAAGCTAACAACGATGACTCGTATAAAGAGCGGTCAATCTACACCGACCCGGTCCCTATCAACTGCCCACTCCCAGACTGCCGATGCCCAAGGCGCACCGGCACCTACATCTGGCGGTGAGAGCACACGGACGACTTTGAGCCGAGGTGGGGACGACAGTAGCCGGAGCCGCGCCGCCTCCATTACTCCCACCCCAGCAGGCGCACAAGCACCCGCACCCAAGGGTAAACTCACAATCAAGATCACTGAGGCACGGGGTCTCAGACGGACCCGCGACCCGTACGTTGTTGCTGTGTTCCAGCGCAGTGAGCTGATCTCGGGCGGTCCGAGAACCCCCGATAACGACGAGGAGGCGGTTCTCCCCGGTGTGGCGATTAGCAGCATCCCCATCCAGCGCCAGGCAAGCGACAGCGGCCGCCCAATGGCCATTCCCATGCGGAGCCGGCAAAGCAGTAACACCAGCATTACCGACTATGGCGCATTCCGGAACCGCAACGTGCGGCGGTCTTTTACGAACCCTAAGTGGGACGCAGAAGCTGTATTGTAAGTCTCTTACTGTCCAGCTCTCTGGCCCTCTCGTTTTATCGACCCATATACTAACCATATCGTAGCGACGTTGTTGACTCCAACATGCTGGTGGACATCTCTGTCTACGATCACTCGCAGTCCGGAGAAGAGTTCCTGGGCCATGTCGACTTCCTGGCCAACAGCTCCGAGAAGGACGGCCCCGTCCGCGGCTGGTTCCCACTGCGCGGCCACGCAGACACTATGGCCGAGAACACGCCCACCGGCGAAGTTTATGTCGAAGCATTTTACCAACGGACTGAGCGCAAGCACTACGGCCCTGACGATTTCGAGATTCTGCGGCTGATCGGCAAGGGCACATTCGGCCAGGTGTACCAGGTGCGGAAGAAGGACACCCGTCGCATCTATGCCATGAAGGTTCTTTCCAAGAAGAAGATTGTGCAGAAGAAGGAGGTTGCCCACACCGTCGGCGAGCGGAACATTCTTGTCCGCACGGCGACGTCAGACTCGCCATTTATTGTCGGTCTCAAGTTCTCCTTCCAGACGCCGTCCGACTTATACTTGGTTACCGACTATATGTCTGGTGGCGAGCTTTTCTGGCACTTGCAGAAAGAGGGTCGTTTCGAGGAGGGCCGCGCCAAGTTCTACATTGCAGAGCTTATCCTGGCCATTGAGCACCTTCACAACAACAATATCGTCTATCGCGATCTGAAGCCCGAAAACATCTTGCTTGATGCTAATGGCCATATCGCCCTGTGCGATTTCGGTCTTTCCAAGGCCAATTTGACCAAAAACGATACCACGAACACTTTCTGCGGTACGACCGAGTACCTTGCACCGGAAGTTTTGCTGGACGAGGCTGGTTACACCAAGATGGTTGATTTCTGGTCCCTGGGGGTGCTAGTGTTCGAGATGTGCTGTGGCTGGAGCCCGTTTTATGCGGAGGATACCCAGCAGATGTACAAGAACATTGCATTCGGCAAGGTCCGCTTCCCCAAGGACACGCTGTCGGCTGAGGGCCGGAGCTTTGTCAAGGGTCTACTGAACCGGAACCCGAAGCACCGTCTGGGTGCCACCAAGGATGCTGCCGAGCTGATGGAGCATCCCTTCTTCAGAGACATTGACTGGGAGGCACTGTCTAGAAAGCTGATCACGCCCCCTTTCAAGCCGAAATTGAAGTCGGATACCGATGTGTCATATTTTGATCCCATCTTTACGGACGCCATGGACAAGAGCGGGTCTCTCAACGAGCGCGCCGCTGCTCTGGCTCGTGGTATCGCCACTTCCACGCCGCTGTCGCCGTCTATGCAGGCCAACTTCCAGGGCTTCACCTTTGTTGACGAGAGCGCTCTAGAGGACAACATGCGGGGCCGGCCATCATACAACAATAACGATTCCGACGACGACATGCACGACGCCGGAAACTCATACCACAACTCGCATGGCCGTAAGGACGACAACGACTGGGACGATATTAACGATATTGATCCGAGAAATGCCAACCGGATGAGCGGCGTTGTCCGGACAGCAACAAACGACGAGCACATGTTCGGGGATACTCACTTTGACATGTAATCATTTATCTCACACAAGTCCCTATCATACCAGTCTTTTACCATAATTTTGTTCCATCCATTGCGTCTCGATGCCATTTTGACACCCACCCTCTTTAATGTGCTCATACTTTTATTCTTGTCTTTTTTTTTTTTTTTTTTTTGCATCGCCACCCCTTACTTGCAAACTAATTCCGACCAAGCTTTTCAAACCAAACGCAAAAAGAGACGAAAACCCAACGAAAATATCCTATTCTTACTTTCTCTACTTCTACATTCATGACGACTTATATGCGACCCTTACGATCGCTACAATCATTACGCGAATACTGAATTGTATCACGGCTTGCATTTCAAGGTCGAATGGGGTGGCCACTTTCGTTCTTATCATCATGTCATGTCTTTTCCTTTTCCTCGTTTCTTATTACTCAAACCATCATATTCGGAATTGCATACACACAAACATCCAAGAGGAGAGGGGCATACTGAGATGACTTTTATACTTCTTGGGGAAAAAAAAGTCCAAAGCAAAAAACACCGGCCCAGGATGGCGGTCTTTTACAGGCGTTCTTTCACGGGTTATGGGTTTGGGTGGGCAAGGGTCATATTATTCGAATAATTCTCTTTTTGTGGCTGTCCTGTTTTATCTGCATTTGTGTTTACTTTCGTACTTGATACGTCATCCACGCTGTCACTTATTTGTCCTACTTCTGATTAATCCTTTATCCAACAAACTCCACCTATTCGATCGTTCTATTGCTTGGACTTTTTTTTTTACTTGTTTCTTTTTCGACCCCTTTGCATCTTCTCGCGAGTTTCGTGTCGATTTGGTCATTGTGCAATTGTCCTCTATCATTTCTGTCGAGTATATGTATGGAGTTGTGTGTGTGTGCGAGCACGAGAAAGGTATATAAATTGAAGGGGTCAAGAATAGCGAGAACGATGATGGGAGGACAGAAGAATGTGGAACATGTGTGGTTAAGATGATAGGGATATGGAACGTGTCAAATGTTGACTGTCATAAAAAGGAGGGTTTGTACAGAAGAATCAACTTTGTGGGCATGTCAGTATTTTCAACAGATATTGCCAGCTAGGTTATGGAATGCCAGTTATTTACAATATGAATTATATCCATATTTAACACATAGACCAACCGCACATGTCGTGAATCTGGACGAGTGATACGATAAGATGATGTAAAACGGGCCACGTCCAATCCTCCTTCAATGACAAATCCAGTAGACAGTGACAGTCAACTACAGTTATGGGCAATCAAGAGTAGCAGAATGAGCAAGAGTATAAGATGAAAATAGATGATAAAATTTATACACGGGGGGGTTTCCTTCTGAGCTATGACTTTGTGTTTTTTTTGCGTTCAAAAATTCTTCGCGTCTTTTCGTTTCATATGTTTTTGGTTCAGATGCCAACCGCCCACCATTCTCATTCACACACGGGAAAAGGTAGCAAGATAGTCACTTGCTCCTCGTCTCCTCCTCAGACCGTCCCAGAAAAATGATATTATCCTAGGTTCGGTTTCGTCTTCCGTCTTTCGTCTTTCGCCTTTCGATTTTGTGTTTTAGTAGTCAATGTGCCGAGAGAGGCCGGAGATTATGTGGGGCGGAAGATGGCCTCTCGTCGGCGGTAGTAGGAATAGAGGTAAAGGGTCGACGCTTAGTGGTGAGCGGCATCGTCGTCCTCCTCCTCGACGAGCCAGTCCTCGACGGGAGCGGCCGAGGCCTCACCGTCGGCAGCGACCTCCTGGCCCTCGACCTCGACGGCCATCGACTCGTACTCCTGCAGGCTGCTGGCCAGGTCGGCCTCCTCGGGCGACGGCGGGGCAGAGGGCAGGTTAAAGGTGGAGACCTGGCCCTGGGCGTCCTCGGGCTTGACGGCGGGGATCTTGTAGGCCTTGAGCTCCTTGAGGTAGAGCTCCTGGACGAAGTCGGCTGAAAATGTCAGATGTTAGTGGGGGGCACGAGGAGCGATGACAGTAAGGTGAATGTGGCTTCAACCTACCACGACGGGAGACGGTGGGAACAATGAACGTCCGGACCTGCGAGGTCATGGCTGTCCGTGTAACGGCAGCAAATGCCCGGCGGGGCTGTAGGAGAAGCAAAAAGTTAGCATAACGTCCTCAAGTTTAAAGCCGACCCCGGCCTTTCGGGGTCCCGGTCCAGTCATGTTTTGTTTTGCTTTTGCGATTTCCTCCTCTTTCTTCGCTGCTTCCGTAGGTCTCGTCGGTCATGGGTATCACGGTCGATTCGAGGTTCGTGTCCGATTTGAGTTTATCGTCATTCCTTCGTGCCATTATTGATCTCGATAGCCGTTCCGAGCTTCAATGCTTTCCTCAAGATTCAAATGTCGCATTCATCTATCGGAGAATCCGCGTCGGCCGGCATCGGTCGCAATCGAGAGTCGCAGATTGCACGTCCCTGCTCCCCTCGGAAGCTCGGAAAACAGTCGACTCCACTCGGCGCCAATTCAGCCTTTCGAGGTTCCTTGTCGTGTGCAATTCGGTCGGGGTTTGGTAGAAATCGCGATATGTAATGCTCGAGATCGTGCCGTCGTAACTGCATTCATTTTCGTCGTGCCATTTGTGCGTTGTTGTCGTGGGTGCGCGATCGTGGTTCGGAGGACCGTAACGGGAGAGCGATTTTTGGCCTCGATTTTCATTTTCTGACGGGACCGGCAATACTGGGACACCAAGTTTGGGAGGGGAGAAAAAAAATCCTTACCGCAACGCGAGCCAGAGACTGAAGCATGGTGAAAATGCTGGATGTGTGTGAAGAAAGAGCGAAAGAAAAAGAGAGAATGCCGACAATGGAATATGTCGAGCTTCGTCGTCGGGGGTGGAGGGGGGAGGTGGTGAGTCGGTGAGGTTGAGAGAAAAAAGGTGGTGAGGTTGGTGATTGTTTCGATTCTGCACTTCGGGATCCAAAGAGGAGGAGTAGGGAGGAGAATGGGGGAGCGGGAAAAAAAGGCGTTAGGGAAAAGCAGGAATTGGGGCCATTTGCTCCCGGCAGGAAGCAGAGAACTGAAAAAAACTGGCGCGCCGCGCGCAAGCCACAGAGAGAGGGCCCCAGCCTCAAGTTTTTCTGGTAGGGGAAGGAAAACCGGGCCCGGGCGCTGTATGGCCGCTCTGGCTGGTTGAATTTATTCCCTCGTTAGTGCTGTTAACAGTCTCCACCATTCGGCTATATCAACTCTTAACAGCAGTTATCCGCCGGTCCACGCACGTGATGCTCCACGTGGTGTTTTTATTGACATTCACCCCCTTCTTAACAGCATCCCATCTATCTTCAGCTTTTATTTTCTGATTATATAAAATTAATGCATCGGTCATTCTTATATAATGCGTCTCTAAAGGTATGGGTGCTTCATTAAAAGACATAAAGGACTCTTGAAAAGAGTGCACATAATAAAAACACAATCCCAAAACTACCTTGCCAAGGCAAAGGCAACTGCCTCCCAAGCCATTGCTCATTTTCACTCAAATCAACCACCACTCTACCCGAAAGCCCCTCAATCATGCGTACCGACGCGCCTCCCGCTCTCTACGCAGCTGGTTGCGGTACTGATCGCTGTCATCCTCGTATGGCCGACCAGCCGTCTGCGACACAGAGGCACCGTTGTTGTTAGCACTGCTCCGGGCGCTGCCGTCGTTGTGAACAGCAGAAGGGCCCTTGTTAAATTGCCGGCTAGACTGTTGCTGTTGCCGTTCCGGCTGGTAGGCCATGTCGGGCTGGGGACCGCTGTGGCGTCTGTCATCGTTGTTGTGGCGGCCGTTACCCGAGACGTTCACATTACGATCAAGGTTCTTCCTGGCACGGGCCGGCGCCAACATGAACGATCCAACAATCTTGGCCGCAATGTACGCGAGGAAGAGAACCGCAGCCGCCACAGCGTACCCAATCATGACAGACTTGGATGCATTCGCCAGCTTCAGACCGAACCCGCCATTAATAATACCGAGAGCCATGAGGAGACGACCCCACCAGATGTGAATGTGGCTCACCACTCCACGACCCTGGTGCTTGACAAATTGACGGTGGTGTAGGAGACCCAGTGCAGGCTGGAACGCCAAAGCAGCGACAACGGCTGTACCAACCGCGGTGTGAGTGCGGCCCTCGCCGGCGAACAACTAGTAAGGGGTCAGTACATATTCAAAGGAAAGAAGACGGGGTATTTCAAACTTACAAGTCCTCTTTGGTTGGCGGTGATAACGCCCAGAGCAAAGCCTGCCCACATCAGGAGGTATGCAAGGCCTTGCCAGATGCCGTGAACCAGCCATTTGCCAAGGAGAGGCATCAGGGCCGAGCCCAACGGGTAGAGGACAACCATAACGAGGGCCATAATAACGGCGTGGGCAGTGAGGATGGCAGTATTCGGTCCGGAGGAAGAGACGGTAACACCATCACCAGAAGATGAGTCGCCACCACTGCTTCCACTGCCACTGCCGCTCCCAGAACCACTTCCTGAACCACTTCCTGAACCACTACCACTGCCGGAGCCACTACCAGAACCGCTGCCAGAGCCACTGCCACTTCCGCTGCCGCTACCGCTCGAAGACACAAATGGGTTGCTGTCGCTGCTGATCGTGGCCTTGGTCATGTCGATCTGGTACTGAGCAGTGTTGTCGTGGAGAGTGAGACCGGCATTCTTATTAGTCGTCGCCAGAGAGCTACCCTTGCGCCAGGCGCCTATCCATGGTGCATTGGTGCTCGTGACAGACAGTTTGCCACTGGAGCCCCACGACTCGCAGTTGGAGCACAAGACGTTGGCGGTCATGGTGCTGCCAGAGACACCGCTGCCGGCCAGCAAGGTGAGTTTGGCGGCATTGCTGCTTGTGTCTTGCGAGGGTGGTGTGTGGAATGTGCCGGCTCGGGGCGAGATCGTGACATTGCCGCGGCCGTCCTGGTACATGACAAACATGTTGGAGCCGGACATCATGGAGCCTGTGCCAAGTGCGACCCATTGGTACGTCGTTGGTGCCGAGATGCTAAAGTAGATGTTGCCGGTGCCCTTGCTGGCCGTGGACTCTGGAATGCCGATGCCATAGCAAACACTAGTTGCTCCTGAAGGGCAGTACGTAGTGACTGCTTGTGTGCCGACAGCCAGAGCTAGAAGAGAATGTTAGTCCATTTTGTTCTCAAGTGTGTATTCTTTTCAAGAGAAAATAATTATTTCACTTACAAAGGACCGCGGCCAAAGCCGTGAGTGGCCTTGGGAGTGTTTGGCTTGTCATTGTGTGAGTCTCGCTGTGTATCAGAAGTCTTTGTGTACTCAAGACTTGGCTTGGGTCTCTGTGTTAGGCAACACAGATGGAGAGAAAAAGTGAAAGGTCCCCGGGTGAGCGGTTGTGATGAAGTCCACTAGGGATTACCGAGTTTAAATATAAAACGGTGTGCCTGTGCTTTGGGACCACAGCGATGTCGTCGTCAAATGATGCGGGTGGGATAAGAGAGTCAAAAGACCGGCTGCAGTGTGAGATACACAACACCGTGTGCTTGTGTATGTTCCGTGTTTCGTGTTTCGTGTGCGTGCCTGCTTCTGTTTGTGTGTATATGCCTCCCTATAAGGTCATAGGCTGTGCATATAAGTAAACAGATGGAAGCCGCCGAGAATCCGAGATGTAGGTTGTGCGGGAGCGTAAAATATGCGGAAAGGGAGAATTACTGCCAACCAGCGATGGTGAAGGAGTGCCAGTTAATTAAGCGGTAGAAAAGAGTGCCGATGATGTTTTGATGAATTATCCAGTGGGCGTTCGAGAAGAATATCGAGAACTGTGTAATCTCAAATTACATATCCGGGACGGCTGGTAGGTCGAAAGGACGATGGCTATGGTCAGTAAAGAAAAAGAAACGCGGGAAACAAGAAGGATGGGAGGCAAAAGGTTGATATAAAGAAAGAATGCAGGGAAGAGATGGAAGCCAGGGTGAACAGAACCAAAAAGAGGAAGACAGGTGTAAAGGAACAAGGGGGTTAATTTCACCAACCAGATAGAAAACGTTTGTTATGAGCCACCAAGCCGGTGCAGCTCAGCGTGTGTGTAGCCGACGGGATTACAAGAGGAACCGAGCACAATGACACCGGGTGAAAGAGTACAGAATTGCTCCGTAACGTATTGCTCGCTTGTTTTTTTTTTCTTCGAGCATTAGCCCTCGGGACAGGGAGTAGACAAGACAGAACAGCCAGGCCAGACCAAACAGGTTCTACTCAAATACCAAGCCACTGCTTCTGATCTTCTCTGGTTATGTCTTGTCTGGCGGATGCGTGACAAATGATGCGGGATGCAAGATGCAGGGTGTAGAAGGCGCTATGGACGGGCGTTGCTTGCCAAGCCGTGAGATTGTACAAGGGATCGAGGTTGTGCGGTGGTCCGGAGATGGATAAGGATGGTGGCAGAAGAGAGAGTATGCTGTAAGTGACAATGGCGGATCTGCACCTCGGCTGAGCAAGTGACGACAGATATCGGATTGTAGGACAGTGCGTGCCGCTGAATTCAAAAGAATGATGCAAAGTTTTTGTTTCAAGAGAGTGAGAGGTGTACAGAGTCTCGAGAAAGACCAGAAGGAACAATCGTGAGGGTGGGATTTCGTGATTTGTTCAACGGCCTGTGTCGTGTTGCATCTGGCGTGCGTGTTCTGGTCTTGGCCTGCCAAGTAAGGATAACTGAAAAGAGCGGTTGTGATAAGAACTGGGGGAAGGGTCTGGGTGACAAGAGTGTTAAAGTCGCAAAATAGAAAAAGAAGACGAGAAATGGAATAATGTATGATGATCGAAACGCGCGTCCTCGCAGATGTGTGTGTTGTCGTTTCGTCAACGAGGAATGCAGACGGGAAGGGAGAGCACGATGTCGAGATTGTCCAAGACACAAGTGAGAGTCTCAAGAGTGCAAGCTGCAGATTTCGGCACAGCGTGGCGCATTGCACAGACACGCAGATAGTCGTGAGCGGTATGAGGATGGTCCAATAACAAGACACGTAAAAAGAATGGCGTAAAAGGCATGAAAACCGTAAAATGAAAGAACTGGATGAACAATAGCGAATGTGAGTCGTGAGATGTAAAGGAATGGATCTACAAAGTACGATGTAATCTCCCCTATTATCTGTTTCTGGAAATGTCGTGTTTTATTTTTGGCGACCTCCCTGGCAAGGAAAGAGCAATGGAAAGAGTGAAAGAGGAAGAAGTCAAAGAGTCAGCCTTCGGAGAAAAGAAGGTGAAAGAACGAGTGAACAAATGAACAAATGAACAAAACAGGCAGGGACAAAGCTAAGGCGGAAGGCGCGATGCAAGTCGAAACAACGAGGCTCAAAAAAGGGAGCCAAAACAAAGAATAAGGGGAAGGCGCCAACGGTGTGTCTTGTTGGTTTCTGTTTTGGGTGTTAATACGAGTCGACTTACAAGGAAGGGTCGACTCTGAACTGAAAGCACCAATTATTTGACGAGTATTTACAAAACTAAGCAAGAGGGCAAAGAGACTAGGAGGACACGATCAATTGACAAAGACAGCAAAAAGAGAGATGCAAACAATTGCTGTCACTCTGATATGTACGAACCCCGACGAAACACGAAGAGCGGAAATCACGAATACGAAAGTGCAATAAGAGCCTCGACGCGCTGCGGCTCTGGTTCAAGGGTTCTGTTCGTTATCGACCTGGCCAGACCACCGCCACAAAAGCTCAAAAGGGGTCAGCGCGTGTTTAGAGTTTGAGGAAGCCCAAAAAGGAACGAGCAACGACGAAAACGAAAAGTGAATTGCGGGAAGAGGGGTGTGAGACGGGGTTGCATTTATTGCCCACGACGCCATGGGCTTGATGCTTGGCGCATCTGAACAAGGGCTGAATTGAAGCCAGACGAGGGGACAATGCTGGGGGGCAGGAGCGTGGGAACAAGAAAACTGAGGAGGCCCAAGATGGCAATTGAGGATTTGGAACGAGGAAAGAAAGGAACGATGACGATCTTGTCGGGCGTCGACGTTGCAGTGAAAAGCGGACATTAGGACCCAAGATACGGAGGCTGGATAGATGGCCCGCTCCGGCGAGGGTGAAGGCGATTGAGGACAAAGGGCAGCGTCGAAACAGCGTCACCATAACGCGTGCAAGACCGGCGCGGACAGACTGATGAGGCCGTAGCGGCTGAACGATGATCGCCAAGCCCAATAGAGTTGCCCCGGACGGACGCGATGGTGAGAAAATCGGCGATGGAAGAGCGACTAGGGGGAAATGGCGTTTCCAACAAGGTACTCCGTAATGCTGTCCACATTTTAACTTTATTTTTTTTTCTTGTTCTTCTTGTATTCCATCTTTTCAGGTTTTCAGTTTTCGGATGAGGCGAAGCAATTACGCAGACGATGGGCTGCTGTGTCACGCCGGTACAAGTTGCGCCCCCTTTTATTTTTTCTGGGCATCCTGTCCGAATCACAGCTTGGCGTCGATGGTGAGAAGGCGGACGAAAAGACTCGTGGAAATAAGTGATAACCAAAAGAACGTGCTCCAAGATTGGCAAATGGGAGGACATGCGAATAACGATCGCCTCAGAGGCCACAACTACCAAGAAACACCAAGAGCCAGCCGTCAACAATGCTACTCTACGGCAGAGGGTTTGGTTTCAGAAGCTGAGAAGACGCAATGCAGCCGCTCCTCCTGTCACGGTTGAGTGAGCGTTAAAGATAAGCCCAGAATCCTCTACTACCAGCATCCATGAATTCAAGCTTCATGGTTGCCCAAACGTTTGTGCCGTCCGACTTTTTGACCTTCAGCCCGCGGAGTTTTCCGTATACACAGTAGAAAAAGGGGCTTGGAGGCTGAAAAAGGAAAGAACCGAAACAGCAAAACAGCAAAAGAGGTTTGAAGCACTTACGTGGGCAAAAGCACAAAAGCAACACAAAGGGCAAGCACGCTTGCATCGTGCATCAGTAGCACCGGCTCCTTGGGCGTTGCCCGAACCAGGGAACATGAGCATCCTTGCATGGATTAGGCTTGACCCGCAGCCCGGGACATGGACTTGGTGTGTGTTTTGGGTTGTAATTGTGCCGTCCAGAACGGGGCTATCTTTGACCTGCATGGGATGCCTCCCTGATCAGTAATGACGAGGTCCCATTTGACAGAACAGACAAAAGCCCAGTACTCGCTGGAGGACTACAAAGACATGAGAACAGTGAATATACTGTAAGTATGCTTCTGTGCAGATTGGGGGCGGCCCCTGTCCCACCTAGAAAGTCTAAAACGGATGGATAGCTGGTGGGCAGGAGAGTCAAAACCATACAAGAGGAAAATGACCGTTAGAGAACTTCAGCATAGATGCATAGTTTAGAACGGCAGTAGAATACAGTCTACAAACACTCGATCACCACACGTTTTATCATGACTGGATTTAAATATTGAAGCAAGAAACAACGCATATAAATTTAACAAGTAAAACCAGTAACTCCGTGCCATGCTGTCTTGCGGGTGGCCTCGCTCTGTATAATCCGGCCGGTCCCTTATTGTCTCGCTTGAACTGTAGATGATCAAAGACGGGCTGTGGTAAAGCTCTCCGCCTGGAAGCGTAGTGAACAAAACTGAAATGCGGCATAATCCCACCAAAGTAGAAGAAAGAAAGAAAAGATAAAAGCAGAAGCATATAAAAGACACGAAATAATAAATCGCCAACATCACCCAGGCATATAACACTCCCTCTAGTCTAGTCTATGACAGAACTAGCCCGCCCGTGATCTATCGTTCTAGAAACGAAGAGAAGTTGCTCTCGTTGAGCAGGCTTGAGCTGGCCACAAAGCTGAACCCGCCGAAAGGATCGTCGCGGAAGCTGGTGCCGCTCGGTCCGCAGCCGGAAATGCTGCGTCCACGCGCCCGTGACGGGTACGGGTCGGGGTCACGGCCGAAGCCGCCTGGGCCGGCCGTCGGCGACGTCATGGGACTCAGCGGCAGGTCGGTGAACTCACTGGAAAAGTTCTCGGCTAGTTCCGGGTCGGTGATGACGGGTTGGATGGGCGGCTCGACCTCGCGCGCGGCCAGGCGCACCCAGTCGATCTTGCGGAAGAAGCGATGCTTCTTGAGAATGTCGAGATCCTTGGGCATGTTGGCGCCGAGACGCTTGCGGGGTTCTTTCCGGAGAAGACGGGTCAACAGGTCCTTGGCGTCCGGGCTCAAGAAGTAGGGGAGAACGAGCTTCTGCTTCACAATGTTCTCCTGGATCTTGGCATTGTTGCGGCCGCGGAAGGGCGGGTTACCCGTCATAAGGTCGAACCCGAGCGCACCAAAGGACCACCAGTCGACAGCACGGCCGTACTTTTGACCCTGCACAACCTCGGGCGCCATGTACTCGACAGTGCCCAAAATGGAGTTGCAGCAGGCGTCGTCCGAGACGTCAGTAGCTTCGGTGGCCGTCGATCCGGCACGGCTGCGAGCGCCAGGGAGCGCCACCTTTGACAGGCCAAAATCGGTCAGCAGCAGATGGCCCTCGGCATCCAGCAGGCAGTTTTCGGGCTTGAGATCGCGGTACATAACACCCAGCGTGTCGTGGAGATGCGACAGCGCCAAGGCCATCTCGGCCATGTAAAAGGCAGCCGTCGACTCGCTAAACATGCGCTCCGAGCTCAAGTGCGTGAACAGCTCGCCGCCCTGACCGTACTCAAGGATAAGGTACAGCTTCTCGCGGTCCTGGAAGGCGTAGAACAGCTTGACCACAAAGGGGTGGCGGTTGACCGACTCCAGGATCTGGCGCTCCGTCTTGGTCTGCTCCACAAGCTTCTTGTGCACAACAAGGGACGCCTTCTTGAACTGCTTCTGCGCATACAGGCGGCCCGTCGAGTTCTGCTTGACCAGCAGCACAGTGCCGTACGATCCCTTGCCAAGGCAGCGCAGCGGCTCAAAGTCGTCTGCCGTCATCTTCTTCGGCTTGCCATCAACGAAAGCCTCAGTGGCTGCAGTGCCTGCCTTTTCGCCAGCCATGGCAGCTGCGGTAGCCGTGGCCGTGGACGCAAACGTCGATGGAATGTCATCCGCCTCGAGGTCTCCAGCGAAAATCGATGTGTCGATCTCGCTTTCGTGGCGCTCTTTATTGTTGTCGGCGGTGGGGACGTCCTTATCCGTGGGAATCATGGGGTGCACATCCCGGACACTCTCGCTGATAAAGTCGTGCTCGAGCCGGACAACATAACTTGTTCCGCTGGTCTCTGGGCCCGTCTCGTCGCCGCTCGTGTTGCTCGAAACGCCATCATGGCTGGTGCTGCGGCTGCTCTGGCCCGTCCGAGCGCCGCTAGCGCTCGCATCAGAGCTGGTTGCCTTGGTCGACGAGGAAGAGTCTGGCCGGTCGTCGTAGTTTCTAACCGTGAAATCGGCGCGAGGAGTCGTGCTCGTCTGGTGTTTCTTGTCGTTGTTTGGCGACGTGCGGATCTTAGTCGGCGAGAGGGGCGAGGTGATGCGCGCGGCCGTCACCACCGAAGACGAGGCCAGCGTCACGGCTGCCGTCGTTGTGGGTGCCATCGGCTGGAGCTGTGTGCGACTCTTTGCGCCAGGCGAGCTGGCGCGAGAAGAGGCTGCCGAGTTGTCGAGGCTGAGGGGCTCTAGCTGCATGCGCAGTTTGGCGATGCCGCTCATCGCAGGCGATCCAGATCCAGAAGGGCGAAGCACAGGGCTGCAGTTGGCGCTGACGACGTCATGAAAGACAGGCAGCTGCTTCTTGCGGCCACGGCGAGAGCCCTTGCCGTTTCCGTTCCCATTTCCGCCATTTGGTGTATTTTCGTTGCTTCGACGGGCGACGCCGTAGTCGCTATCTTCATCGCCCGACGTCACGGGTGTACCGTGGAAGCCACGGACAGTGTTCAGTGCCGGAGAAGCAGCCTCCATCGCGGAGATGTGGATGGTCAGTCAGAGATTGGTTTCAGTTGGTAGAGTGTCAGATGTTGTGTGTGTAGGTGTCGGGACGCAGCGCGAGGGCGGTGTTCCCTGCGCGCTCGTCGGTGTCGTAGTCGGCCGGAACACGGCGGATGGCGCAGAACCCTCGTGATCAAGGGGTATCGCCCCGGCGGCGTTCGGCGTCGCAGCGAGCTTCCGAAATCAGTTTCCGAAGGAGGTTCTGGGCACTCGGCACAAGCATCTGGGACTTGCAGGAGAATAGAGAGTTGTTTCGCGGTATCGGTGTACTAGGCATTTGTAGGCGATTCGGTGATGGTTCCAAAAAAAAAGTCGTTGTTTGGGGGGTTGAGTTGTTGTCGAAATGAAGATGTGTTGACAAAAGGGCGAGGGAAGAAAGAAAGAGGAAGAGAGGGAGAAGTCAGAGGGAAGTCAGAAGGCGACGAGAATAGCACGTTGAAAGGTGCAGTGAAAAATAAGGCGGAGCCTTGGAAAATCCCCCAGAAAAATTAAAGTGGATCCTAGTTTAAGAAAAATAGTAGCACTCGATGGACGGAAGCAGCGAGTCAGATGGTGTGCAGAGAGCACATTCCGCGTGAAAAACGTAAAAGGCGTGCAGGGAAAGGCGCTAGCCTGTTAGCGACTGGCAATAACAAAAAGCGGCGCGGCAGGAGCCCAGGAGCCTGTAAAAGAGCAAGTAGCGGGCCAGCAAAAAAAAAAAAAACTACGAGGCAGGCACAATGAGGGACAACGGGGAAGAGAAAAAAGTTTGGAGGGGTAAAGGAACCGACTAACAGCGACCAAGCGATATTTCCCTTTTGGTCGGTTAGAGCAAGTTCGTCATTTCCATTTTTTTGCCTCGTGCAAGCCGACTTCGCATCTCGATTTTTCCTCTCATTTTCCTCCCAGCCATTCTTCAGTCTTCATCCCAACGACGACGAATTGACTGCCCACGAACCCCTCCAACCCTCCCCCATTCCTCTTACACCCTCCAGACACCCCCACAATCGAGACACAATGAGCAGCCAACAGAGAATTGCCATTATCTCGGTCTACGACAAGACCGGACTTTTGGACCTGGCCAAGGGCCTTGTCAACAACAATGTCCGTATCCTGGCCTCGGGCGGCACGTCCAAGATGATCCGCGAGTCGGGATTCCCTGTTGAGTGAGTTTGCCAGATAGCATTGCGATGGCTTCGTTATCGTATAATGTCTCTAGATTGAGGATAGCTTTTAGACAGCTTCTAGGAAGCCTTCTGGAAGCTTTACGAATGCCTTACTTAAGCATCTTGCTAACACTTTGTCTCCCAGGGACATCTCCTCCATCACCAAGGCCCCCGAGATGCTGGCTGGCCGCGTCAAGACGCTTCACCCGGCCGTCCACGCCGGTATTCTGGCGCGTGACCTGGCCTCCGACGAGAAGGACCTGGCTGAGCAGAACATCGAAAAGGTCGACTATGTTATCTGCAACCTGTACCCCTTCAAGGACACTGTCTCCAAGATCAACGTGACCGTGCCCGAGGCCGTCGAGGAGATTGACATTGGCGGCGTGACCCTGATTCGCGCTGCTGCCAAGAACCACTCCCGTGTCACCATCCTCAGCGACCCTACCGACTACGCCGAGTTCATCAGCGAGCTCGAGGCCGGCGAGGTCAAGGAGACCAGCCGCAAGCTGTACGCCCTCAAGGCGTTCGAGCACACTGCCGACTACGACGCCGCCATCTCCGAGTTCTTCCGCAAGCAGTACGCCGGCGACGGCTTCCAGCACCTGGCCCTGCGCTACGGTGCCAACCCCCACCAGAAGCCTGCCTCTGCCTACGTCAAGGAGGGCCGTCTGCCCTTCACCGTCCTGGCTGGCTCCCCTGGCTACATCAACCTGCTTGATGCCCTCAACGCCTGGCCCCTGGTCAAGGAGCTCAAGGAGGCTCTGGGCCTGCCTGCTGCTGCTTCGTTCAAGCACGTCTCGCCCGCTGGTGCCGCTATCGGCATTCCCCTGAGCGCTGAGGAGCGCAAGGTCTACATGGTCGACGACATCGCCGGCATCGAGACCTCGGCTCTGGCCCAGGCCTACGCCCGTGCCCGCGGTGCCGACCGCATGAGCAGCTTCGGCGACATGATCGCTCTGAGCGACGTTGTCGATGTTGCCACCGCCTCCATCATTGGCAAGGAGGTGTCGGACGGTGTGATTGCTCCCGGCTACGAGCCCGAGGCTCTGGCCATTCTGCAGAAGAAGAAGGGCGGTCGCTACCTGGTGCTGCAGATCGACCCCGAGTACACTCCCCCCGGCCGCGAGACCCGCACCGTCTACGGTGTCAACCTCGCCCAGCACCGCAACGACGTCGTCATCTCGCCAAAGTCGTTCAGCAACATCATCACCCCCAAGGACGCCGGCGCTCTGCCCGAGTCGGCCCTGCGCGATCTGACCATCGCCACCATTGCCCTCAAGTACACCCAGAGCAACTCGGTGTGCTATGCCGCCCGCGGCCAGGTTGTCGGTCTCGGTGCCGGCCAGCAGTCGCGCATCCACTGCACGCGCCTTGCCGGCGACAAGGCCGACAACTGGTGGCTGCGGTTCCACCCCCGCGTCCTGGGCATCAAGTGGAAGAAGGGCACCAAGCGCCCCGACAAGAGCAACGCCATTGACCTGCTGGTCAGCGGCCAGCTCCCCAAGTCGGGCTCGGAGCGCGAGGCCTTTGAGGCCGTCTTCGAGACCGTCCCTGCCGCCTTCACCGAGCAGGAGCGCGAGGAGTGGCTGGCCACTCTGACCGACGTTGCCGTTTCCAGCGACGCTTTCTTCCCCTTTATCGACAACGTCTACCGCGCTGCCCGGTCAGGAGTCAAGTACATTGCCGCGCCCGGCGGCAGCCAGAACGACCAGCCCGTGTTCGACACGGCCGAGAAGCTGGGCATCACCTTTGTCGAGCAGAACATCCGTCTGTTCCACCACTAATGGGTTGGCGCAGTCTTCTTTTCACATTTCATAGGTTGGCGCACATTTCAATTTTTCATAAGGCTAAATCAAAATCAAAACAAAGTAGTAAAATGTATAACGAATCATAAAAAATGGGCTTAGGAGGAAATACTTCAACAGCTTCATCTGTATACCCAGAAAATTACATACCAAAATTCAAATAAAAATGTTGGATTATATTGCACATAAAGAACCACTCATTTCTATTCATAGACACTTGCAAGTGCCGTCAGATTGGCTTGCAATGGACCTCCGACAGCCAACTCCGACGCAGAAACTAGGCAAGGTACCACAGTGTGAATCATTTTGCACAGGTCACAATGTGGTCATAACGGCGCACAGTGAAATAACCAGCTGGAAATTATGACATGCATCACTCTATTCAAAGAAAGAATATATTGTCATGGGTATCGTATTTGGCTTTTATCTATCTATTTGACATGGTCCTTCACATATTACTCCATAAATTGCTGGCTGCTCTATGAGTAAAGGCTCGTGCCGTCGTCGCGGCCCCAGAGCTTGACTGTCTTGTCGTGGCCGCCACTGACAATCCACGTGCCGTCGCGGCTGACATCGACGCTCGACACGGGGCCCGTGTGGCCGTTGAGTGTTTGGACCAGCGCCCAGTCATCGGCCGAGTAAATCTGGATCTTTTGGTCGAAGCCGCTCGAGACAAAGAACGTGCCCGAGACCTTGGGCTGCTGGACCTTGGTTTCTGGGTCGATGCCGGGCGGTGTGCCCAGCAGACCGTCATCCAGACCCTTGAACCACCGTACGTCGGACACGGTGCTCGTGTGTGCACCGATACCGCCCGTGCGCTGCACCTTGCGAATATCCCAGCACTTGACCCAGCCGTCGGCGGAGGCTGTCAATAGCCGGTGACCGTCGGCCGACCAGTCGAGGCCGTAGATAGGCTTGATGTGGCCATCCAGGGGGCCATCCAGGATCATGGCCGTACGGCCGGACCGCAAGTCCCAGATACGGCCAATGCTGTCGAGGCCGGCACTTGCAATCAGGGATCCGTCCGTGTTGAAGCTGACTGCATACACGCCGCGTGAGTGGCCCTCCTGGCGCAAAATCTCGGCACTGCTCTTTCCCCCTGTTGTCGTGGACGAAGTGCCCAGTTCACCCGCCCTCTGCACATCCCACAGTCGCCATGTCGCATCCTCCGATGCCGACGCAAGGTACTGGCCCGACGGGTGGAACTCGACGCGGCACACGCGCTGGTCGTGGCCAGTCAGCGTCGCAACAGGTGTGTCTTGGTTCAGCGACCACAGGTTTACCAGTCCCTCGGCGCCGCCCGAGGCAAGGTTGACCGAGTCGGCCGAAACACCCGACTCGGGCAGCGTAGCACCGGGATACCACGACAAACCACTGATCTTGCTCGTGTGGCCTCGTAGGGATCTCGTATGCTCAAGGTCCGGCACGCGGTACAGCCCCAGCGAGCCGCCAAAGTTGCCCGCTGCCACAAAGTTGCCGCTCGGCGACAGGCGCGTCATGCTAATGTTGCGGTCACCGATCGGCTGACTCGCCTGCAGCTCGAAGCCGCGCAGCTTGCTCTTGACCTGGTCGCGGAACTTGACGTGAGTTTTGAGGGGAATCTTGGACTCGGCGCGCTGCAGGGCCAGCTGGCGGCGTGTGCGGGGCAGCGAGTAGGCTGTGATGGCCAAGCGTGCCTGCAGCAGGTCGGGCCCGCCCGGTGTATAAAATTCTTGGGGCGCGTCCTCGTCGTCCTCGTCGTCCTCGTCAAACTCGCTCCCCAAGGCGGCATCGTCCATATCGATGTCTTCACCGGCCGCCGCATTTCGGTCAGCAATCTGGCCCGCCAAAAGGTCTCGCAGCCGTGCTTTCCGTTCCTGGTTCGTCTCGCCAAAGTAGATAATGGGCTCGCCCAGCTCGATCAGTTTCTCGCGCACTTTGGAGTCCTCCTTGGGCACGGCCACGGTTGCCGCAATCTTTTTCCGTGCTAGTTGTGCAAGCAGTTCGGACGCTTTCTCGGCCGGCATACCCGATGCCAGCGTGGGCATATCGTAGTCTCGATCCATGGCTGTAAAATAGAAGTTAGCATGAAGACGCTGTAGAGTCGTCCTGGGACAAGGTGAGGAATACGTACGGATGTTTGCCAGGTCAATGCCCGCCGGCCGACCCTCCTCCTCCGTATCCTCCACGTACGCCATCCGCGACGGGTGAATCATCTTGCCCGTATTGGTTGAGGGCAGTCCTCGCGAGTACCGTGTATCGGGAGAGTAAAGAAGCTCGTCAAGATCGAGGCACCCAGGCCAAATGAGGCCAAATCAAGTATAGGACGTCTGTACGAAGGCTGTTCGAGGTTTGATTGTCGTTATAAGCTTATCCGATAAGAGTGTGCTGTGCGTATGCTCTTGTCGTGGTCTATGTCGTCGCCAATGTTTTGTATCGTCGATTTTGTTGTCGTCAGTTTTGCCTGGTCAAGAGCTGTCACTTTTCTGCAGGTCGCTATTATTTTTATCGATAGCGCATTGGTTCTGGGCCAGCCTTTCGCGCACCAGCCTTTTCGCGTCTGTTCAGTGGTGTCACGTGAAATACAGTGGGCTTACCTGCGCTGTTCTGTCGTAGCTTCCTGGTCTGAGCTCTCCCCATACCTTCCCTCCTCCGTCGTAGAACAGATCAAAGCACATGAAAGCCCAAAACACCGAAAGGCAGGCACGCTCCCCAGGCTCCCTAGGCTCGCCCAGGCTCCTTCCCACATCTTCCGGCATCCGTAACTACATCCGCATCCCGCCACTTCCGTTGGTTCTCCGCTCTCCACAACTTTGTCAACTTTGGATTGAATTGAACCTCGTTCCTCAACGAACGCAGAGACACGCGCCTCAGACAGCATACAACCCACCTCCGCCGGCGCAACACACGGCAGTCCCTCCCTTCCGACGCGTAAACTCAACCCACTTTGACATGATACAAGATACGGTTCCTCGGCGAAGGTAAATCGACGACCACGACGACTGCTTGAGCTCTGATTCAATTTTTGCAGAGAATCCTGTGCTCCCAGAAGCTCACCTTCCGACCTCCCGCCTTTCTCCAGCTGTCTAAAGCCAATGGATCGCGCATTCTAGAGAAGAAGCTCGACATTGTCTTCTTCTCCCTGTTTGTTGTTTGATCTCGGCCGACACGAACATCTGAATATCTGCGCCGGCCAGCTCCTTTGCGTGCCCATCTACCCTCCGACTATCCCCCATATCCCTTCCCACCTTTGACAGGGCTCAGACCATTTCTCTCAAGATGTCTCTTGACCTGGAAAAGCACCTCGTCTTTGTAAGTAGGCCTCATTCCTCTTAAATGACTGCCTATAGCTCTCTATGTGACCTCTAAACTCAGCCGACACTAATACTTTCGCTCTCTCTAGTATGGCGCCTACCACCACAACAATGTCAACATTATCATTCACATGGTCTGCGTGCCGCTGATCCTCGTCACCGGCTTCTGGATGGTAAGCTTGTCATGTTCCCGTCACTCGTCTCTCAGCATCTCTGACCAACTATAATACATAATAGGCCTCAAATTCTCCGACTCTCATTCCTCTGCCATCCTGGCTCACCATCCCGAACCTCCCACTCAACCTCGGCACTCTCGCCGCTATTACATGGGGCGCCCTCTATGTTCTGTTAGAGCCCGTTGCCGGCACAGCTCTGGCCCTTTTGTGTCTCGGCGGCGCCGCAGCCGGCAACTACGCCCTCACCCACTTTGACGCCCACACCGTCACGACCTACGCGGCAGCAACACACATTGCCTCGTGGATCCTGCAGTTTATCGGCCACGGCAAGTTTGAGGGCCGCGCACCGGCACTCCTCGACAATTTGTTCCAGGCCATCTTCTTGGCGCCGCTCTTTGTGTGGCTGGAGCTGCTGTTTGCGTTTGGGTACCGGCAGGAGCTGCAGGGCCGCGTGGAGAAGGAGGTCCAGAAGGAGATTGCCAAGTTCAAGGCGAGCAAGGCCGTTGCAAAGAACGGCAAGGCCCAGTAGACAAGAGGACACGGATCAAAGATGGCACATGGCCGGCTTGACGATCTTCCACCACCACTTACTAAACTACCGCCCCACCACAATCGCCTCACAGGATGAGATGACAAGGGAAGAGTCGAATATACGACTACAACTACAACTACGATGTCGACAACTTTGACGACATGCTACCAGCATACCATTAGGCAATGCACACTCTGCACATATGACTATACATAGTGCTCCTTTTATAGGCCGATGCCATTCGGTCTCGACTCCATTTTGCGTTTGACAAAGCAAGCGCCATTACTTAAGGGGACGTTATAACGACAGGCCATCATACCTCCATGAGAAGGTGATTGTCGAGTTGATGACAGCCGGCACATATTTTTCAGTGTTTTATTTTGCGTTATTTTTTCACAGCATTTGCGAGCTCTTTTTTGGAACTTTGGACCGAGTTAATTTTCCAGTTTTTATAATGATGGAAAAGTGCGAGCCTATCCATGCGGTTTTTTATTGTCGGTTGAAGCTACAAGAAGAAGAAGAAAACAAAGAAAAGAAAAAGCAGAGCCTCAAAGCACGATCCAGCGCGCCGCGGTAGAGGAGATTACAGCTGACAAGAAATACAAATAAATCAAAAAAAAAAAAACTTTCGCCCTACGCCTACGCCTTGTACGCCTCATCACTCGTAATTTTACAAACTTACCTTGATTTACCTCGGCTCACCAAGAATAAAGTAGATTTCTTTACTTCTTCTCCTTGGGAGAGGAGCCCTCGATCCGCCGGGCATCTGCACAGGCAAACGAATCCTCGCTCTTGGGCGATTTGAGAGCCGCCACCATGCGCGTGGCCATGGAGGGCGGCTTCGGCTGGGCCGGCTTGGCCTTGGGCGTGGCCGGCAGCGGCTTGAGAGGAGGAGTGGGATTGAAGGCGGCCGGAGGGGGTCGGGGGGGAGAAGGAAGAGGGCGGGATGAGCGAGAAGAGGCCGAGGCCGAGGCCGAAGCCGAGATGTAGGAAGGACCGGTTGACGGGGCCTTCCGAGCGGAGGGAGCGGGACGCGAAGTAGGAGGAGGTGGGCGAACGGCCGGGCGCGGCGAAGTAAAGGCGTTGCGGTCTTGCGTCTGGGACGGCAAGGCTAGCTCGCGCGGGCGAGAGATGGCCGGCCGGGGGCTCTTGCGCTTCTGCAGAGTTGAAGTAGGAGAAGAGGCGGAAGAAGTGGAAGTGTTGCGGGCCGGCGGGTGCAGAGTGCTGGTGGGCGGCGACGGCATCACGATACCGGAGCGAGCAGCGGCAGGCGCGATAGGGGTGCGGGTACGCGAAGGGGTGATCGTGGTGGGAGGGTCGGTCGTTGTCCGACGCTGAGACGGGCGGGAGTTGGAGATGACCGCCGGAGGTGGCCGAGCAAGCTTGGCTGGGCGGAGAGTAGAAGCGGTAGAGAAGGTGGGAGAGGTGGAACGCGAAGCAGCGCGAGAAGAAGAAGCGCCGGTAGGCCGTGAAAAGTTACTGGCGTAGGGCCGAGTAGAAGAAGGAGGGACGGCAGGCCGAGAAGAAGAAGGGCCAGCGGGTCGGGGAGCAGAGGGCGCCATGCGCATCATCGGCTCCGGCTGGTAGGCCTGAGGAGGATAATACGATGGGCGGGTCAGCGGCTCCGACGGCATATGCGGCATGCGCGACATCGGCAGTCTAGGCGGAGGCACAAAGGTAAAGTCGATTGTGCCGCTGGTGGTGGGGTTGGGGCCGAGGTTGGTGCGGCACATCCAGCACACCGCGGCGTGATACCGCTTCTCGGTCTTGGTCGACTCGCATCGGCGCGTCGGCTCGCTGATGGTGAAAAGATGAACCATGGAAGACCAGCAGCCCGGAGTGCTGGTAGACTGACAAGCCTTTGGGCAGAGCTGGATCCGGCCGGCATCCCGATGCCGGCAGGAATAGACGTTGACGATGTTCTGGCACATTGTGCAAGGCTAGAAGGGGGTTAGTATAGTAAGGGGAAGGGGGATATCTTACCTTGCGGTTGATTTCGTCAAGAGTGCCGTTGGCTCTCGTCCCGGGCCGACAAAGTCAGGACGGACTTTTGCTTTGGAGAAAACCACCAGGGTTTTCTTTGGGCAAGAGTCTGGACTTGTTGACGAGAGAGTTGTTGGTGGCACCGTGTTGTCTGATGATCTTTCGGATTCGAGATCGAGGGCGGAAGGGGAGCCCTACTATTATAGTAGCTCACGGGCCATCTTCAGACATGCTCTGTTCATGTAGGGAAGTATGAACAGGATTTCTTGGCGTGTTCATTGTGCTTAATGTTCTGACTGTTCATTATAGTTGCTGGGGTTCAAGCAGTTTTCGTGGTTGATACAAGTTCAGCCGCAATGTGGCTTGCCGCTTTTTTGCTTTAAGGTGAACAAAATGTGTGATCACTGGTTTTCTTTTCTGTATTTCGGCCTGTTCGCATTTGGCCTCGATATTGTTTTTTGTTGTGCGCGGTCCCATTGGTCATAATTCGTTCTGGTCATCCTTTGTTCTCTCTGCGAAATGTTAGCGTTGAACAATAGGGGGTAGGCTGTTGTAAACAAAGAGGCTGTCCCAATCAAAGGCCACCAAAATGACCTCAGCACAATGGCCTTGAGGAGTTCATTGTAAGTGTCCCAAATATCACAAAACTCGTGACTATGGTAGATTGTGCAGAATGTGATATCTCGATGAATACTTGCACAATTTGCCATGTTCACGAACACGTTCAATAGGACCTTGTGTCCGACGATGGCGTATAAAAGTGCCCTGTCCGTCCTGCCCGAGAGGAAGCATATCCAAGTTGCTCTTCAGCTCTCAACTCGTCCCCAAAGAAAGCGTCGACAGTCCAACGGTCAGTTCTTATTGGCTCTTCTCTCAGTGTCTTGATTGTCGGCCAGATAGCTACTCACCTCTGTATTGTTGACTTTCTTCGGTAGGCTTTCTGTCTTCTTCTCTCTTGCTTGCACTCACGTTTCCCTGGTGGAAGCGTACTCGTCACTGGCTGGCGATTTGTATTGTTGGAGAAGAAAAAGAAGAGACTCTTTGAAAGCACCACAATCACGAAAAGGAGGCTCCTCGAAAGGTAAGAACACCCCATTTTGCTCTTTTGCTGCTTTGTTCCTTCCTTTTTTGTGAATTGGTTCGTTGTCGCTTTCCTACTTTGGAAGCCATGGATCCCTCTGTCGCTCCTTCCACCCCTTTCCCCCACCCTCTCTGCCTAACTCCTGGCTTTCCTGTTCCTCCCACCGCCCGCCGAAACGCCGCCGGTGGGATCATGGAGCTTGCCCGCCAGGCCCAAAACCGGAGAATCGCCGATCGTCCGGCCGGTGAGCTCAACCCCTGGATAAACGCCACCGGTGATGGCACGACTCTTGCCAGCCGGGCCTACCGCCAGCAAATTGCCGCCCACGGCATCGACGATTTTGAGTCGGAGTCGGAGTCGAAGTCTGAATCGGAATACGAGTATGTGCCTGGGCCAGTGCATATGCACGATCAGTCGGCCATCCTCAAGGCCATCCACCGTGACTACTCCTACGACTGCCTCGTCGGCACCATCCCGAACATGTCGGCGAGCGACGGCGCACTGCCCTCGGTCTGGCTGCCGGACAACATGTTTACTTACAACAACTCGTGGCGGCCGGTCTTTGACCGCTTCGACACCCTCCGGCGGACGGCCTATGATTTCCGCGAACACGTGCTGACACCCATGGAGAGGATGGTGGCGCTGCCGTGGGAGATCAAGAAGGCCAACATTTGCACGATCACGCACAGAGTCCTGCGTGACGTCTGGCTCGAGCGCTACAATGAGCGGTTTGCGGAGGAGGCGGCTGGTTGCAAGCCGGCCGCGGTCCAAGAGACAACGAGCGACGCCGACGAGGACGAGGACGAGGACGAGGATGAGCACGACCACGACCACAACCACGACCACGACCACGACCACGAGGACACCGTCACCGAGAGACGGGTGCAGAGCCAGCCTGTTGCCGAGTGGGAGGTGATTCGGGCGCGGATGAAGCAGGCGGCTGACAACATGCGGCGCCTGGCCAAAGGTAAGCCGGACCCGGTTATGGATCGATTGACTAACGGACCGCAGGAACCACCGCAGCCCGCGCCAGAGCCGCTCGCGCAGCCGCTCAAAATCATCGGCCGCGCCCCGCCCCCGCGGCCTCATTTGACGACGGCCCTCGGTTTTGCCGAGAGTGGCCTGGAGCAATACTATGACTGCGGCTGCGGTCCACTGGTGGTCAAATGCCCCAGGTGCAATACGGCCGCGGTGTGTGATGCCATGGAAGATGTCTTTTAGACATTTCATCTACATGGCGTTGGCTGGCCCACACACGCTGTAGTATTTCCCCTTCCCTATTCAAGGTTTCCAAGGTTTTTGATTTTCACAGGGGTAAGTTTTGTTTAATCAGGTTGTTACCGTCGTACAGAGCAAAACGGTAGATCGAAGCAGGGTCTGATACAAGTGTATGGGGCCACGATCTGCATCGAACCAAAGTCTCTGGTCTCTGAGTCACCCTTTTTTTCTTGCCCTTTGTGGTTTAGTTGTCTCACGTTTAACGAATGCATAAACCTCCAATCTACACAGTACCATTCGTCCAAGTTTTAAATCCAATCCAGTGCCAGTCAAGTGAATGGCAAGTAAATGTCACGTAAAGTTTAGCAGAGTCAGAGTGTTTAGTGGCTAAAAGAAGAAAAGTGTAAATTGCTCAGGCAAGAAAAAGTAGTAAACACAGAAAAATATTAAAGAATTAGTGGAAGTCCCCGATACTGTTTCTCCATGTCCCATCCCGGTATTCTCCAGGGACACACAACACTCCGAGGTATATTTCCAAGAAGCCACTGCCCAACCGTCCCCTGCAGCTCTCTTTGTCCAGTCAGTTCCGAGCCGCGACCCGGCGACTTTATCTTGTCATGTTCTCTTTTAGTCAAGATCCCTCATCGAAGAAGGCATTTACAGGACACCGGCGCCACCGACGCCGCCGAGAAGGGTGCCGAGAAGGCTCACGGCAGCAACAACAAGGCCGGCGAGGGTGCCGGTCAGCTCGCCAACGGGGTCAGCAGCAACACCGCCAGCAGCGCCAGCAACACCGCCAGCAGCGCCAGTCACACCGCCAACGACCTTGGTGAGGTCGGACACGTCGCCCAGGGAGCCAGTCGAGATGGTGATGGTCAGGTTGCCGAGCAGGTCACCGACAGCCGCGAGCAGACCACCGAGCAGGCTGGTCAGGGCAGAGGCGTCAGTCAGGCCACCAAGAGCAGAGGTAACATCAGAGCCTGTGGCAGCGGGGACAACACCGCCAGCGCCACCAGCAGCGCCAGTAGCAGCACCAACAGCGCCACCAGCAGCGCCGACAGCACCGCCGACAACGCCAGAAGCGGCGCCAGTCAGGGTGTTCAGCAAACCGGCTGCAGTGGCCAGGACACCGCCGACAACGCCGGTAACAACACCAAGAACACCGCCGGCAATGCCCTCAGCGGTGCTGACAACACCCCCGGCGGTGCCGGCAACGCTGCCGAGGCCAAGCTCGTTGAGCAGGTTTGTGACGCCAGTGAGCGAGACGTTGAGGCTGATCAGGTCCGCGGTCAAGTTGGCGACCAGGGTGGCATCGCCCACAGAGCTGGCGACCTGGACCTTGGCGGTCAGGTGCTCAGCCGTGTCAATGATCGAGGCGACCTCGCCAGTCAGCTGGCTGACGACGTTCTTCACGTCGACGCGCTTGACCGAGACGGGAGCCACGGCGTTGACAGCGGGCTGGGGAGCAGCGAAGACGCCCGAGGCGAAAGCGGCAATGCCGGCAACAGCAGAGAACTTCATTGTGAATGTGGGTGGGTTTTCTTGTTTGTCAAAAAGGGTATTAATGAAAGTAAGATGTAGAGAATGGAAAGTGAAGCGAGTGTGGGTAAGTTCTTGTGTGAAGAAGCTTTGTGTGAAAGAGTGAATTGTTTGATGATGAGAGAAGAGGAAAAAGAACAACTCAAACCAGTCGAGGGAGCCATTGTTATATACTTGGGAGAGAGGGCGTTTGGCCAGGACTGACCACAACCTGGATCAGAGCGAGACGTGTGCGGGAGACGGGCCATGAGCGACAAGCATCAACCAGACCGACAATCCAATATCACATCAGATCCCACAATATTCCCACAATGTCCCACCCGGCTTAGCAACGACGTGCAAAGAATGAGAAAGCAACAAGGCCCCCACCCCACCCCTTTTCTTTGAACATCTTAGATTTCTTAAAGAGCTTCTGTGACCGTGTGGAAGCGTGGGTCTGAGGCCTCTGTCAGTGTCAAGATGATGAGCATACTTTTCCACTCTTTCGGCCGTCTTGGTCCTTCTAGTCAGCTTGGACGGGAACCCTTTCCCTCGTCCTAGCCAACGTTGCCCCCGTTTCGAATGGCTTCGGCATGCAGCCAATTTCAGTCAAGCACATATGGGGCCCAAGGACAGACGAAAGACCGACCACTCAACCGCCTTTCACGGTGTCAAAGTGGGCACACTCGGACGGAACTTTCCTGCCCTTCATGCCAGGCCACAGGTTATGCATGAAGGTTAGCTGGTGGTACGCTGTAAAGGGGTAATGTACATCCTGGAGTGTGGACATCACCATATCCCTCAGCAAGGTACGTGGGAAATGCCACGGCCCCAACCAGAAAAGAAAGTACCGGGCAGAGTGAACGGGCGTAAAAGTGCTGCATATCAAATATATCCTGTGTCCGGTCCGGCATCCTCAGCATTACAAGCAGCTGCACTACAGCATGCCTGCCTCCGTCTGTTGTTGCCGACTTGCTGCAGCTGAATATCAGACGCTGCGAATAAACATCTCCATGCCACTAGCAAGAGAGACAAAGAAAAGATGTGCATCAAGATGTGCATCGATGCTCACTTTAATAAACTCTAATATCAAAATGCTCAGTGGCGTCAGAGCAGAGTCTCGTCAAAGTCAGAGCGGATATGAGTGAGTGAGCGATTAATTCAGATGAACTGAGAAAACCAGCACTGCATGCCACGCCGGCCCTTGTTTTCTTGTTCGTTCTGTCTCGTTTTTTCCTCTTTGGGCCTTCTCATCCACAGGGGAACGTCATCGTGAGGAACGGATCGGCAGTCGATGGTGGAATGGGCCAAACACAGATGAAGAATTCAAAGAAGCCCGCCGGGGACGACAGCCAAGGATTTCCCACTTCATATGTTGATATGTGTCAGTGCCAGGGCTGTCCTTTGCTGGGCGCTCGTTGTCTTGTCTGAGGTATTACGACGGACAAGATCGCACCCCTTGGGAGGCAAAATAAGGAACGAAGAACAGGAAAAAGGAGGGAGCGGACCAGGGTCGTAAATCAGAGGGGCAGTGGTGCCATAGACCAAGAGATACATCGTAGAGCGGCAATGACGACGAGGCAGACTGGGACAGGCAAGGCTCAGGAATTCAAGCAACGACCGCGTTAACCGTCTACATGCGCATGTAGGCGAGCAAACAAGGAGTAAAAGGTACGTCGAAATTAACCCTGCAATAGAAGGCCTTTGTAAGGGGCTCGTCCGGTGTGGTGATCGTTGCTGCTTCGAGGCTGGTCGTGTTTTGCTGTGCTGCGTGGTTGTGCTGGTGTATGATTTTTTGTGCTTGTCAGTTTGCTTTTGTCATTGTTTTGTGCCCCTTTTTCTTTTCTTTTTTCAACCGTTTTTTCCACTCGGATTTTGCCATCAAAGCTTGTTTGCGTGCATCGACTGTAACCATTAGTACATAATAAGTTTGCATATCGCCAAGACCCTTGCAGTTGTGCGCTTCAAGTTCGTTTCTGCCCTGTTTTAATGTTAGCTTTTTTTTTTTGTTCATTTCCTTTCCTTTTTTCTGTTTGTTTGGTTTCTTTTTCCTCTCGTCTTTTGGCGCTTCTCTCTTGCCTTTTCCTGTTTTCTTCTCCTTTCTTTGCTTTTTCTTGCCTCCCTTATCCCGCCCTTGGTTGAGGATCCGCGTCGGTAGTGTCGATCACTGCCCACAAATTCCATCAAAGCAGCACGAAATCCTCCGGTAGTCACCTCCTCTCAGATCCCAGATATGCGGAGCCAGGCACCACTTGGCCCAAAGCAGGTACCTGGACCTGCACGTTTTGGGCGGATAAGCTTCTTTCATGGTGCTCCGTAGACAAACCTTCATATTTGGCAGTCTATTCACCGGTCTATGGTGGTTGCTGGCGGTTGTTTGCTGTCGACGAGACACCTGCACACCCTCACGCCTGCTTTTCCATCTTGCCATCAGAATGCGGGCTGAATAAGGATCGCCGTTGAGTGTATTTCACATTGTCTCACCCCGCTTAGAAGAGATGGTAAGGTCAGAGGCCTGCAGGATTGCAGGGCCTGGTTGCCCCAAAAGGCCTGTAAAAGATGCAGGTACAGCGAAAAAGGACGAATGGCAGCGACGCGGGGCCGATCGCGGTTGCAACGTCGCCGCCGCGATGGCGACCTGACATCTGAGCGCACGCATGGGAAATGCTGGGCAGTGCGTTCATAGCCGTCCATGTTTGGGGTTTCCTTGTTTCTTGCGTGCAACATGGAAAGTCGTCATTTCGGACGACGACATCCTAAACCCGTCGATGAATAAAACGCGAGAATGAGGCCGAAGGATGTGAGAATTTGGGGCACCCATAATTGCGCCGTACCTTGCAGAATGAATAGGGGGCCTTCTGGGTTTGTCACGCTCTGCAGTTTCAATTCCTCTTTCGCCATTTTGGTGCCTGTTTGTGCGTTGGTGCGTTTGTCCGTGAGCAATTTGGTGAGCATCTCGTTGGATTTTGGTGTGATTTGGGGTTGCATCGAGAAAAGGTTGGTCATGGGGGAATAGATCTCGGGGCAAAGCACATTGGCACTCCTGCACTCTAATGCAACTAGTTTGTTAGTGGCAAGTGGTCGACGGCTCTTTCCCTTGGTCCTGCTTTACTCTCCGTAGTTCTTTCCCTCTTTCGTTGCTGTTACCTCACTCTTTCCATTTTCGTTTCTTTTTTCCTGTGCTGTACCTTGCAGTAGCCGCAGGTGCGAAACGCTCTTGTCGCTCGTCTCTTTCCTTCTTTTTCCCCCTTTGGGTCCTTCCCAATATCAACATTTGCCTCTGATATGCCCAGTTCCCTGCATTTGCTGCTTGCCAGTCCGAACGCTATTGCCGAGTATGAGGTCTCTTCCACTGCAGAGTATGTTCTTTCTCTCTGTATGTCTTGGTTTCTTACCTCGGACTTTCTCCCTTCGAGTGTCTCACCAATATTGCAAGAATTTTTACGGTACATGTACGTTTTCCATTCATTCCCGGCAGCCTTGTTTTTCTCTCCGAAGACTCTCATTGCTTCACTTTTGTCGTCTGTTGCTCCAAGACCAGCTTGCCACATGCCGTTGTGGCATTCGAAGCCGATCCGATAGGCCCGAATACCACAGAATCGAGGAAAGCGAAGAAATAGACTGCCGAGAGTGCTCAGATATACGTCGTAGGACACACGATGCTTGGAGGAGTGACCAGAATTGCGTGCCAGCAATGATTTACAAAGTCGCCCAGATCAAGCGCAAAAGGATGAGAGCACGTACTGCTAGGCGCAGTTGAGAGAGTTCATTTCAACAAGGCCGCAGTCCGAGCACTTCAAATCACCTCAAAGCGCGGCGGAATGGCGCTGTTCTCAGGAGGAGGGATCTTCATGCCCAAGAGGCCACGGCGATATGTGATGAATAAGATGAGGACTGGCAAAGACGGAAGTCGAAAAACAAACAATGCGCGCGCTCAATGGGAAAAGGGGCAAACAAATAAACGGGCAAAAGTGAAAGGAGAGGCGATGAACGGAAGAGGAAAAAGGCCAATGGAAGTCCGCCGACGGGAGCTAACGGGAAAATCAACGCAACGGGCGCGCACAATATTGCTCGATGTTGATGGGTCTCGTTTCTCACCTTGATGTGCTTTGGCTGCGACCTTGACCATGACAACAGGATCAGGCATTGCTGGTCTGGTGAAGATAATCCGCCAAGAGGGTCCTGAGAAGGCGAATAGCGAAAATGAAAACGAAAATCTCGGTAGTTCGGCTTTGACAAATATCTCGACGTATCGAGAGGAAAAGGGGCTACGACATAGAGATGAGAGAGATGCTGGACGAGTTTCTCCGCCCCATGCCCAAGCATGTATCGATGGACATGGCCTATTCGCCCACTTGAGTCGAGACTCTCACCATCGTGGTGTCAACGACAGCGTCTCGCTCTTGTTCTTTGTCTTGTCTGGTCTAGATGTCTCGATCTTCAAGGCCGGTCTGGGCTGGGTTTTCTCGTGGTGAGGAGTTTTCTTCGCTGGCGTGTTGATATTCATCGTCGGGTGCTTGGCCGTCTTTGTCGTCGAAGATAAAGGTGCGCGGTTGCTGAGGGTATCCCATCGTGAAGAGTTGATCAAGGGATATTTGAATCCATTTGCGTCGGTTTGTTGATATAACTTTTTCAAGCAGCTCCATCTTCTCCCGGTATCGCAATATAAACATCTTGGGCGAATATACCCGTCTTCGTCTCGACAATTCCTTCCTCTCACATTTTGCATTTTGTCTGACTGATACCGTTTGGCAAGTCGGATTCGAGCTTCAGACCACGCTTTTGTCCTGTTGGTTGATCTAGGTGTATTGCCTAGGACGATGTTGTGCTCGATGTCACCGTGTAATAAGGTATGGCGATGGCCTTGGGCCGTATCACAGACTGCCGATGCCGAATTGTATCTGGGGTTGTCGTTATCGATACCGTGAATAAAGAAATGCCCACCAGAAATGATAGTTCAATTGTCGTGGTTCGTGTTTTATCATCGTCGGGGCAAATCTAGGGACGATGCATCCGGTTTATATCTTGCTGCTCGGGTATCATCTTCGGAAACGATCAGTAAATTTCCATAAGGTTCTATGGATATATAGATATCGCAGTGATGTCTTAATAACGCGTGCGAAGTATGCCCAGGCATTACAGAGATGGCGTTGGTAGCCGTAAAAGAACATCAACAATGCTATTGTCTGAGGCCATGACTAGATGAGGTAGCCTCGGGTCCAGCAGCGTCCTTATCGTAGTACAAGAAATGCATACCTCATCTCGAGCATCTCATTTTACATTTCTTTTTCTTCCTCGGCGCCAAGGACGTTGTGTAGAGTTTGTAAACAGAGAACGCTGTCCTCGGCAGAATGTTCTGTCTACGAGCCGTAAAATGCAGTTGAAAGGGAGTGTACAGGCTCTCTTTTTAGTAAATGATGCAAGAAGGAGAATCCGCAAGTTGCAAGTTCCTGTACTATGTAAACCCAATGGGTGAACAGACACCACATTCGCATCGATGCCATCATATATTAAACACAAGAAATCGGGTGTAAATATTGGCAGACTACGCTAGTTGATTGAGTTGTATGTCTTTCTGGTTTTATGAGCTTGTATGTATAGATATTTGCAACGTTTGTATTTTGATCAAAGCTAAAAAAAAAAAAAAAAAAAAAAAAAAAAAAAAAAAAAAAAAAAAAAAAAAAAAAAAGTCGTTATAATATCTGTTGACATTTATTTACCTTACAGTTTACTTTTTCATTACTTTTTTTTAAAAAAGAATAAAAAAATAAAAAATAACAAGTAAAAAAAATAAGACGGTATCAAAATATTCCATACTCATTGACAACCATTATTATATCCACCAGATGAGGCGAACAATTGTGTTGATGGAAGACGCCAGCATCGATGCCGTGGTTGGTGATGCCTCGTCGCTCCATGATAGTTCACAATGCATGAGCTACAATTGACACGCCAACAATGACTAGAAATTCCCTCTACCAGGCTCGGCAATGAGTGTACAGTATGTATTATGTGAACCCTGCATGGTTGCAAATGGTAAGGCATCTATTACGTCGTACACGCACAAAGTGCCCGTCTCGTGATATATTTTCTCGCATACAACCCAGCAGATGAAGTATGAGCATTCCAGGTGACAATGAGCTTGTCCAGTAGCACCCTCGCAAGCAATGGTCAGTTTGCTATCATATGTGCCTCATATATCAGAACTCGGAATTTTGCATCGGGGCAATCGACACCGGCTGAATGTTGAAACAGCCCCTCGAAGCTTTACCTACGTTCTTCATCAGTTGGCCCTCTCCTGGCCTTCGAGAAGAGGGGTGTTCATCGGTTCCATCCCTTGTCCCATAGACGGCCGTCGTTTGGTTTATACAAAAGGGGGTTGTTTGGATCGACAGGAGGTGCAACATATCGCTGCGGGTATCTATTTCATCTCTTCTCTCTTCATCTCCGTCCTGGCCTGGGCATCAACAAGATCTCAATCGTCAAGCTCGCGTCCAAAATCAATCAACCGTAGCTTCGTGGCATCTCGTGGGTGGAAATGGGCAACTTTCGACCGCACCAGGAACCGTGCCGCTGCCGATTCTCGGGATATGGTAATGTATGCCGCCGAGCTGTCGCCGCCAGCACTGGCGAGAGCGTTTAGAAGCTCTTCAGTCAGCTCTTGCATCTCGGCGGCAGCAGCTGTGCTCTCGTCCCAATTGCTCTGGTCCTCTTCACCCCCGTCGTCGTTATCCTCTCCATCGGCGCCAGCCCTTGGGCCCCAGATCTCGTCGATGCGCCGCTGCCGCCGGTCCTTGCCGTTTTTACCGGCCTTGTCGCCGGTCGGCGCTTTGCGCAGTTTTCCTTGGGAGCTGAACCCGGCCGCAAGGTCGTCGGACTGGACGTCCACCATGCCGCCGACGACAGGTCCACCCAGTTCCTCGGCCGCGAGCATAGGTCCTAGCCGGTCCTGGATAAACTGCTTGAGCGACTTGAGGAGGGTCGCTGTATCACTATCATACTCGCTCTTCTTAGTGCGCAGCTTGTCCAGCGCTTCCTGGCGCTTCTCCTCGGCCGTCATGGTGCTCCGCGTCTCGAGGCCGCTGCGCAGAGACACAATGCGCTCTTCAAGAGCCTTTTGTAATGCACGCTGGTCGTCAAGACGTGCCTTGTCCATGGCCAGCTGTTTCCGCGCATGATCGAGAGCAGGGGACGATGTTGCGCCCTCACCACCCAGGTACGTCTGCGACTCGGCTATGACGCCATGTGTTTTGCGCAATGCTAGCAGCGCGGGCAGCACCGAGTCTGCAAACGGCAAGAAAGGGTCTGACCGTGCGGCCGCCTCGTATGCCGTTGTCATGATTGAGAGCGATGCAGCGGCCGATGTGACTGGCGGAGCTCCCGCCACACTCCTCCGAAGCTGTGGACACAGGCGTGAGCTTGACGATGCCCGATATCAAAGGACAAACCCACGGCGGGTGGCACAAAATTCATAATTCAGAAAAATCAAACATACCTCGGCCAGGACACCCTCCTCCTCCTGGACAGCTCTCTGGAGCTCTCGAATGGACCGTTCAAGGTAGGATGCATGCAAATCATCTTGCGTGATGGGTCGTGGTTGGTCCGCCATATTGATGTGAAGAGCCTTGTTCGCCTGTTCACCCCACAGACGAATAAAAGAATAATATGATACGGTTCGAGAAGAAAATCACGAGACCGAAGCCCTGCAGTCAACTCCTGACCCCGAAATCAACAATGCCCCCCCCTGGCGATCTGCAGGAGATGTCAGAGACGGGTAGAACACGGGGCTGGGGGGAGGAGGAACTGATAGAAACCCACGTTGTACAAGCCAATGGCAATGGTTCAGAGGTTGGAAGAATAAGGGACCACGAGAAAAAACAATCAAACTCGGGAGGCCACTGCTCGAAGGGAGGTAGCACAGCTGTGGGAGGTAGCACAGCTGTCGTGGTGTTGTACCGCCTCCGGAAGGTTGTTACACGGCAATGGTGCGACGGCGGGTCTCGAAGTCCTTTCTGAGTCTAATTTTGTGTTTTTTTGTGCGTCTTCGCTATGAGAGAAGACACTCTTGGTACAATTGATGCACTATCCGGCTCTATTTCTTCCTTCATATGTCGTGCCTGCCGGTGATGCTGGTAGCCCCGGAACACTCTTGCCCTGGCTAGGCCCGTGAAGTCGCGCCTTCTTTGTGAAGCGACGTTGAAACGCGTCGCGGAGAGCTACAGACAGGCTGGTACTTTATTGGCTGTTAGGGGCTGACTGCTGAGTAGGTGGGAGGCACTAACATGAAAGGCTCCAGGATAAAGTACACTGTGCTAATGGAAGGGAGAGCACTGAAAGAGCCCAACCCGCACTGTCCCCACAAAAATGGGCCTAATTTTCTCCGCGCAGCACACTTGATTGGCTAAGAGCGCTGATCTAGGGCCTGGAAACCAGCTCCTCATAGGAATGGGTACAGGAGTCACACCAAAAAGACACTTGACGCCTGGTTTTTTCGCTGTACGTGCGCCTGTGCGTCGGTGCTGTGCGCTGTCCAGTGCCCACTCTGGGCCACTGTTCCAGGCACTTTCCAAGTCCGCGCGCGCCTGGGCGCCAAAAGTACGCCACCCCGCTCCTTCTCTTCTCTCCCTTTCGCCCTTTTGCCTCTTTCCTCCCGTGTCTAAAACTCGTCTCGAGACAACCGCCCACAGCTACTTTCCACCACCCATCCCTTGCATTTGTGTCCTCGGTGCCTCCTTCCCCCCCCAGTGGCCATTTTGATCAGCAATGTGCCCTTGTTTTACGTTCTTTCCATTTCCCTTTCACCCCCTTGTTTGGCCCTTTTGCACGCCTGACCTCGCTTCATCCAACTGTGTTCTTCCCTAACGTCGAACATTCACCGCATCGGTTTGTTTCTCTCCCAACTCCTTCTTTTCCATCTCGTTTTATCACTTCTTCTCCTCTCTCCATCCCGTCATCGATCTCTGGTCGCAGAAGTAGGTTCTTTTGTCGGTCGCATTATCCCGCACGCGCACAGCAAAAGCCAGCACCCTCGTTCCCAAGCCCAACGAATAGTCCGTGATCCTCTTCTTTTTGTCATCATCGACACGAGGTTTCTTGGGTCTTTTCGTATTCTCAGGATACTTTAAGCTTTCGCATAGTCAAGTGTCGAAACGGAAACGCGCAGGTGGTTTGTTTGCCCCCGCCTGTTTGCTGCGCTCTCTCTTCTCTCTTCGTCCCATAACCCCCATCAGGTTTGAGAAAACGAGATCCCTCCACAGCTCCATCCCGCTGCTCGTTTCTTCCTCTACTATTCTCCTTCCTTTCCAAAAAAGGCCTCTCGACCTCCGTCACCGCACGAGCCCATCGCCTCGCCCTCTGACCATCTCCATCCTTTGAGCTCTCTCATCTCTCTCCTTCTCTCTATCATCTGCTCGCAGTACCTCTCCCATATCAAAAGAGAGCTCTGTCCTTCTGTCCTCCCGGTCACTTCATTACAGAAGAGCCCACTTCCATCTCGACATCCGCCCAACGTCCCAACGTTCATCTATCGCCCGCTCCCAACCAGCAACAGATATCCAAAGCACATCTTCCTTGCCTCTCGCGCACCCGACTACTGCTTCACGCTTCACGCTCCTCGCTACACTTTCGTCTTCTTTTCTACCTTCGCCCGGCCTGCACAGCTTTCCTGCACAGCTTCCTGCACACCTTCTACTGTCCCACCTGGCCCCGACCTGCCACTACACCTGCACAAGTTTTCCTTGTTGAAAATCTTTCGAGGTGTAGATAGGCACGAATAAAAAAAGAAAAGTTTGACTGTTTAACTGCTCTCTCTTGTCTTCAAGAGAAGCTTTGCTACGTGACTGTGCAAGTTCAACGACTACGACGACTACATCGATTCCATATTTGATACCCGACAAACTCCAATACCTTCACAATGTCTACCTCGCCGCCCCCGACGTCTACTAAGCGCCCTCTCGAGGAGGTCTCTTCACCGTCCCGCACTGGTGACCAGCCCGAGGCCAAGCGCCCAGCTCTGGACAAGGTTGTCCGTAACGAGGGCGAAATTAAGGAGAGTAACGGCCTCCCATCGATTCCTCCGGTCCCAATCTCGTCCCACGAGTCCAACGGCAACGGCAAGTCCAATGGCGACGCCAAGAAGGAGAACGGCAAGGATGACGACTCGGCCAGCTCTCCGGATGGCGCCGAAGCCAAGTCCGGCTCGAGCACTGCTAATACGTCTGCGCCGGCCCAAGGCGGCTCGGCCAACGCCCACGATGAGACTGCCTGGATCCACATTCGCGCTGTGATCTCCAGCCCCGAGGCTGCGACGATTATCGGCAAGGGTGGTGAGAACGTGTCCAAGATTCGCCAAATGTCGAATGCCAAGTGCACGGTCAGCGACTACCAAAAGGGCGCTGTTGAGCGTATCCTCACCGTGAGCGGCGTTGTTGACGCTGTTGCCAAGGTTTGTTCTGCTCTCTCTATTATTGTTTCGACATCACGTCCACAAAGACTAACCTTTTCCTTCCTTCCAGGCCTTTGGTCTTATTATTCGTACACTGAACAACGAGCCTCTTGGCGAGCCGTCCAACGCCCACTCAAAGACCTACCCTCTGCGTCTTCTGATCCCGCACATTCTAATTGGCTCCATCATTGGCAAGGGTGGATCCCGTATCAAGGAGATCCAGGAAGCCTCTGGTGCGCGGCTGAACGCCTCGGATTCCTGCCTGCCGCTCTCGTCGGAGCGCTCTCTTGTCGTCATGGGTGTTGCGGACGCCGTCCACATTGCGACTTACTACGTGGGTAGCACCCTCCTTGAGCAGCTCAATGAGCGCTTTGGCGGTCCCGCCGCTTCTGCCTATGCTGCCCGTGGTGGCGGACCTGTTGGTCTTGTCCCTGGCGGCATGCAGGTTGTCCCTTACCTGCCGCAGCCTGCTACTGGCAACTACGGCCGTCCCGACAACTATGCGAACAACAACGCCAACGGCCGCCGGCAAGACAACCGAGCCCCACACATGCCTCCTCAGCCCTACGGCGCACCCTATGGTGCTCCCACGGCCCACGGCGGCCCTGGCCCGGCTGTGCCCATGTACGGTGCCCAGGGTGGCGCTGGAGGCTACGGCGCTCATGTCCCGCCTCACCACGGCGCACCGCACCACGGTGGTCCCCAGGCACACGGCCCTCACGGCGGCCCGCCTATGCACGCTGGTGGCCCTGGCGGTCCTGCCGGCGGTATGCCTAACGCTGCCTTGACGCAGCAGATTTTCATTCCTAACGACATGGTCGGTGCGATTATTGGCAAGGGTGGTCAAAAGATCAACGAGATCCGCCAGATCTCGGGCAGTATGATCAAGATCAATGAGCCGCAGGACAACAGCAACGAGCGCCTCGTGACCATCTCGGGCTCAGAGGAGTGCAACCGCATGGCTCTTTATATGCTTTACTCTCGTCTCGGTACGTTTGACAACCTCTACTCCTTGAAATAGTATACTGTCTTTGTCTTTTCACATTCTAACCATGCAAACTTTAACAGAGAGCGAGAAGCACCGCGCATAAAGAGCGGATACCGCCTTACAATTTCTTCTGCTCTTTCGCACTTTGCTTCCTGTCCTTTAGCAACACGACAGTTTGCTTTTTTTATTCTTTATCTTTATCTTTTCTTTTTTCTTGCTCCTCTACTTTCCGGTGGCGTTACGGCCTGGAAGAATGACCCGTTTTTTCGTATTCCTTTTTTACTGGTTTATGTCGTTTTCCTTCTATCTCCTTTCCAATATCTCTTTTACACTCTGATCCTGCCCCCTTTCTCATGATTCCTCTTTAAGTAGCACTGGTGAATATTTCCTGTGATCTGTGGCGGTGACTGATAACGGGCCCTTTTCTTTTTTACCCACGCGTCCCACTTATGCCTTGCCTTATTTTGCGTTTATGGTTCTTGCGTTCATGTCTGCTTTTTCGCTTCTGCCTTTTTGCCTCTATCCTCCTTTTTTGGTATTGCGGTATTATGGGTACGAAACACAAAGCACACAAGGTTACTGAGGGAAGAAACGATAAAAAGTTATGGGGGAGTTTTTGTTTTGCCAATCCTAGCCTTTCATTCATAAGCACTCTTATCACTCACACACGACCGTCCTTGCGTATCGTCCACTTGCCTAGCCTGCCTACTCTTGACCTCGCATCTTCCTAACCCATCCGCACAGCGATTTGTATATCCACTCGTGCAATGCGAGGTGTAAACACTCTTTGCTACTCATCCTCTGAACCTATGCAGCCGTATCACTTTCACTACGCTCGATTCTTCACCATCTCATTTTAGACAGGGTTTGCTAACATTGGGAGTTCCGCCATGGCGGTTTCATGAACTCTGCTGGTCCAGGGGTACTTTACGACTTTTACTTTTACGCCTTTACGTCCTTACATTCTCATGCCCCATGCGTCGAGCTTCCGTATGCATTTACTTACCCTTTCCCGTGGCTAGGCGTTGATTTCTGCATTTTGTCATTTTGTTTACCAATTTATATAGCATGCGAGGCGTCAGGTAAAATAGCACATGGGCGTTATTGTTTCTTTTCTGGTTAGCTATCGTGGCCTCACGAACTTGTACGATATATGCGTCATGTTTCCACTAGATCTTTTCATGCTTTTCTTGGAGCTGAGTTTTATTTATTTTCAGCAAATGCAAGCGAATAAAATAGAAATATGAACTGTGAACCCGATTTAAAGCCTAAAGCTAATCATAACCATGCGTCTGTTCGTACAAAAAAAGGAAAACGGAAAACCCTTCAACCGTCGTCTTCCCTACTTCTGCCCCGTTCCGTGGACATAGCTGTTCCACCACTTGCCAATTATTCCCTGCGCGGGCTTCTGGTCGTGCATGCTGGCGCGGCGGGCCATTTGCTCGGGGTTGTCGGAGCGCTTCTGCTGCTCGAGAGACGAGAAGAGGCCGGAGGATTTCTGAAAAAAAAAAAAAAACGGTTAGAGGGTGGACATCCAATATGAAAATGAATCGTGGACTTCACTTACACGGCGCTGGCCAAAGGATCCACTGGAGCCGGACGAGGCCATTGAGTCTGAGCGCTCCTGGCGAGCGGCATTGTTTCCGGGAGAGTCCATGATGGTGATTGGAAGGTAAGTTTGTTGTTGGTATTGAGTTGGAAGATAATATAAAATAGAGTTTGATGGACAGATGCAGATGTGATGCAATGGTAGAAAGAGAAGGGACCAGGGAAGGGATACAAAAAACGAGGGGCCGTCTTCTCTATTTGTAGCAACGATGGCAAAATAGGGCTGTCCAATCTGCTCTGCAGCACTTTTTTTGTTCAAAACAGCAGGGCCATTTATGGATTGGGCTCGACTTGGCCTTGGACAGCAGAAGGCGAATAAAGAGGAGAAGCTGATGCTGAAGAGTCTGGGACGTCGCTGACTATCCTCCAACAGACAAGAACAGACAAGAACAGAACCTAACTTCTGGGCCCTACCTGTCGAAGGCGAACAATTGTCAGGGGAAGCTAACTTTCTAGGGTGCCCGATGGTGCATTCTATTTGTAACCGTCATGTCTTATCGGCCGTTGCCTTTGAAGGTTGTCCTCTTCCCTTTACTCTGCTTCTCCTCACTTGTGGTAGTGCTGATCGACAGGCCATATGACCTCACCAACCAATTAGGGCCATCGGGGAAGGAAAGCAAAAGAAGCAGAATTGATAAAGAATGGTGAACAGTTCCCTGATGGAGGGTGGCCAATGGACGACAAAGGAAGAATGACAGTAAAGGCTGCAGAAAAGGAGGGGAAATGTTCCGTTTTGTTCAAGGGGACATACATCATGTCCACACCTAGAGATGCTTGTGGTCGCGTGTGCTAAGGGAGAGGGGATAGAGAGAAGAGAGCAGCTCCAAAAGGATGACACCAACTCAAAAAGTCTAGAGCATTCTGTTTTTTTTCTATTTGGCCCTGGCTGTTCTTTAACATCTCGCCCCCTTCGTATCAAATCGAGAGATATATACTCTGGTACTGCTCAGATAATCGATGAGATGCCTGCCATGTTTCGAGACGGATCGAGCCTTGCGGATCTTGCTGTCGATGACTTTCGTTCGACAGTCTCGACAAATATAGCAAGTATGTTGTACACAGTAGACACGGTGAACATGTTTCAATATTCTCGACGTGCATGGCCGGGCTGCATCTCTCCTACCCCGCAAATTGGCCTTGGACCACACTATGCCTCTCTCGTATGATGTTTCGCTTTTCATTTGTCTTGTTGTTTGCGTCTGGAAATGTGATTTGCTTGCAAACTTGCTTTCATGCAGGGAGCTGTTGGTCTCGTGCGGAGTCCGTCCAAATCATGACCAAGCTGGTCCCCGATGCCAAGTTGAGGAGTGAAGAAAACTGTAGACGATACAGCGCTGTAATAACGGTAGTTACGGACGAGTTTCGGCCGATTTCAACGGATATATTGTGCTGTGTTGAATTCGACGGTCGTTCCACTGAACAATGGGACTTATCTTGGACTGACGACAGGGTCCATTGTTTTCTTCTTGTTTCCAATCGTCTCAACGTCAACGATGCCGACGGGCGTTGAATTGCGTGCTAGGATGACACAGGAGGCTGATAATGGCGTGGCACAAAGGCAATGGGCAAGCAAAGGCAAATGGTGAACAGGTCTGATGATGGATGACGCAAGGTTGCCGTTCAGAGTCTACAACTGCCTGACATTAACAAGAAGGAAATAACTAAAAGTGGGGCGACGGCAAAGAAAAGTATGGGGTAAAGAGAGCCCTAAACCGATGCAGTCTAGGCAGGTGAGCCCGCTGTACGAGTAACTTCTGCCGTGGCCAAATGCAACCCAAGGTGAGGGGGACTAAGCTTCGACACTCAACACTCATGAATATCTACTCCGTCAGAAAACACAATTGCAACCATCATGGAGTCAGAATTGCTGTCAGAGGACATTGACAATCACGTTTAAACAACTCGACAAGGCAAACAAACATGTTGGGGGTTCCTTTCTATGGGAAGCTTTGAGCTGCCATATCACGGTAACTTGCTTTGTAAATATGAGGCTCACGAAGCTAGCAGATGATCTCTTTCATAATGCATCAAACGGTAAAACACAGCAAACATTCATATGTGGTACTGAATTTAAACCCGGAGATGGCAATGCAAAGCTGTCTTCATTCACTGTCCGAAAAGATTAGTGAGATTCACTACGGTGCCTTACCCTCTCCCTGCTCTCACCAAATGCTCCTTCTGCAATTGGCCAATTGAGCTACCCTGCCTTCCAGGCAAGAGATGCCCCACCAGCCACCAAATCCACTTAACGCGTCTCCAACCATTGCATTTTCGCGACGCGTCGTCCTCAGCTACGGAGTCAAAAAGAGTCCACAAGGACTCAAGGAGCCCACCAACCTCGCCTGCTCCTTCCTTGCTTCAATGGCACTGCGCCTTCTTAATTCGACCTTATCACATAGACCTGTCGGGTCTAGCTCTTCATCTTCGCTCGTTTCTACATTCTTTCCCCTCTTTCCACTCTTTCTACTCATTCAATCACGATCCTTTCTCTCAGCTCACTCTCGCAAACTCACACGACACCTCTCCTCCTGCACCCCCTCACAAAGAATGACCACCGACGCCCCTGTCGCTCCTGTCGCTGCTGCCGCTCCCTCCTCACCCATTGTCCCCCTCGTCGTCAACTCCCCGCCGACCTCGCCGCCCGCAAAACGCGTCAAGACCAACGAAATGGCCCAGACTGAACAGTCTCAAGCGCTCGCCGCCGCTCTGGCCCCGGTCATCGCACAGGAGGCTCCCGTCCCCGCCCTCGCTATCCAGAAGCTCTCGGCCGATGCCAAGCTGCCCACCCGCGGCAGTGCTTTCGCCGCCGGCTACGACCTGTATGCCGCCCGTGCCTGTGTGATTCCCGCCCGTGGCAAGGCCCTGGTCGACACCGACATTGCCATGGCCGTCCCCGCCGGCACCTACGGCCGCATTGCGCCCCGCTCCGGCCTGGCCGCCAAGCACTTTATCGACACGGGCGCGGGCGTCATTGACGCCGACTACCGCGGCCACGTGCGCGTTCTGCTGTTCAACCACGATGAGAAGGACTTCCAGGTGGCCGCCGGCGACCGCGTGGCCCAGCTGGTGCTGGAGCGGATTGTGACGCCCGACGTCGTCGAGGTGGCGCAGCTGGAGGAGAGTGTGCGCGGTGCCGGTGGCTTCGGCAGCACGGGCGGCTTCGGCGCTGCTGCAGCCGCTCCTCCTGCTGCCGCCCCGGCTGCTGCTCCTGTTCCGGCCCCTACTGCTGCTCCCGAGGCCTCTGCATAAGTGCAGACCAGAATCTACACATTTCCTTTCTTCGGATTTTTACGTTTCAAATACCATGACGGGGATTATTGGATGGACCATTATGAAGCCAGCCGCGTATAGGCTGTTGCATGTAATGACATATAGATAAATGAGACACAAGACCATTTGAACCTATAAGGCACGGGATTTCTGATATTGGTTTTTGCGTTTTACTCGAAGCTGATCCTGTTGAAAGTGATTATGCTGTCTAAAGCTAAAAGCTGTAAAAAGGTAAAGTTTTAAACCAGTCGCCAATGTATCATCCAATGTCATCCAGTGTCTATATGCAACTCCTCAACATGCAACCAGATGGACTCCGTTAGCCTGTTTAATGTTGTTTGCTCAGTCTCCTTCTCTTTTTCACCATGTTTTCCTCCTCTGAATCTTCTGCGTCGTCCACGCTTCCCTTGTCTTCGAGTTCTTTGATGCGAACACCCAAGTAGATCATTTCGGCCGGCTTGTCCTACATCTTCACCGCGCGGAAGGCGATCTTGGGTGACCGCAGCGAGTTGACGTTGCGCGGCAGCCGCAACTCGGCAGCGCCCGACTTGAGGAAGTGCATCGCCTTGGTGCGCTCTTCCTCGCCGACAATGCCGCGGGCATCCAGTATTGTCTCGGCCTTTTTCATCTCAACCTCCATCCCCTCGCACGTTTTCGTCAATACCTCATGCATGCTGGCCAGCACCTTTTCGGCAGCACGCGCCAGCGGCAGATCAACGGCAGCCACGCTGTCGTCGCTCAACCAGGCGCGGCGTTGAAGAAGTGTGGCGGCGTCGGGGGCATTGGTAATGGCTTCGCGCATGCGCACCACCATGAGCGCGCCGAACATGTCGCCGGTGCCGCTAAAGTAGCAGTCGATACACGGGAAGACGATTTTGAACGTGCGTGCCTGGCCTGTGCTAGTTCGGGACGAGCCGATGACGGACAGCGACGACGGTGGGTGGTCTGGGTGGCTAAGCGAAACGGACGTGATGACCACGTGCGGCACCTCGAACTGCTCGTGCAGCACCTGGATCGCCTGCTCAAGCGTCTCCATGCTCACAATTTTGACGCCCGACAAAAGCTCGGCCTCGAACTGGTTCGGTAGGATGAGGTCGGCGTGGTTGAGAAGTTTCTTGTATGCCGGTGCCACGTCGGCGGCCACGTACAGCTTGCCATTGTCGCCCATGACCGGGTCCAGCACCCAGAAGAAATCGCCTGGGTTGGCCGCTTTCCGGCTGCGCAGCTCCTGGGCAATGCGGCCGACTGCCTCGACCGACGCAGCTCCCGGCACGTACCCGGAGAGCATCATGTCAAAGTTGTCCAGGTACGACTGCTTCAGTCCCTCGTAAATGTCCCAGATCTCTTCTGCTGACGTCTTTGTTCCTCTCCACTGTCTGTATCCTGTGTGGTTACCTGTTTTGGGAGGAAAGAGTCATTTGTCAGCCAAGCAAAATCAAACACCGGGGAGACTTTGGTTGAGAGAGACGAACTGAACTGGACTGTGTTTAACGCGGCAACGTCGCATCCTAGAGACTGCATAGCAAAAACGGCAATCTTGTTGCCCACATGGCTGACCGTGAGGACCGCAGTTAGTATGATAAGATAACAGAGCGCAGGATCATGGCATTGTCCTCTTGGTGGGTTCTTACCCTGACACAACCTGTAGAACTGTTAGCATCTGGAGTACATAAAGCAGCTTTGTAGCTGATCAGCAACACAAGAGGTTCACCTACATGGCTGGCTACAGCCAAGACCCGTGTTTCGGGCACTGGCGGCTCGTTGGACATGGTGTGCGGTTCGGTATTGAGGGAGGAGAGGATCGGGAGAAGAGGTTCGAAACGGATGGGACGGCCGGAGACGGTTGTCGGAGGAGAGGAAGGTGGCGGGAAAGGGTAAATATTCGACGGAAGGCCGTGGCAGACAGAAAGCGGAGAGACTGGCGGAGATGACTCTTATTCGGCGAGCTGCGGAGAGGAGGCTGTTATGTTGAGAGGCGCGTGCACGAGGCTGGCCGTGGAGAGAAGTGCAAGAAGGTGACGCAACTGAGGGGCTCGGCGCAGAAAATATTGTGCGTGTAAATAATACAAGGCGCTCTAAGAATTGGGCGCCAGGCGTAACAAGGCCGGGCACTGCGCAACGTGGGATTGTAACGATGCGAAATGGGAGGGGACAAGAAGCAGAGAGAGGAAGAGAAAAAGCGGCCAAAACTGGGTGACTGTTCGAGAAAGAGCAAGTGTCGAAGTTTAAAGACTTGTCGCCCGCCCCCGTGAGAAAATTGGAGAAGGCGCGGCGGAGGGGCTATCGTCGGCACGGCGGCGAAAGGAGGAGACAGACACACACGGAAGGAGCTGAGGAGTCACACGACAAGACAAGACAAAAAGATGGAGTAGAAGGAGCGACTGGAGACTTGAGTTGTCTAGTTTAAATTAAGTCTACGGGTGCACTGTCGTTTATCTATTCAAGATCTTGAACGCCGGCTTGCCCTGTGGAAAGAGTCAAGAAAAATCAGTCTAAGAAAAAACACAAGAAAGAAGGGGATCTCCCAGAAAGGAGATAGTGCCCGCCGCGCCGACGCCGACTCATACTACGAGGAATTGTAACAAAGAGGCTAAAGTAAGACGCTGGGATCCACCAACGACGCCGTGTGTATTTGTGTGTATTTATTTTATTTATTACGGGCAGTCGCTGGTGAACAAGTAATGCTCTTTCTTCTTCTGGGCAAGTCCAAACATCCTTCCTTCTCTCCACGACAAAAAGAATCTGGCTATACCTGCCTGAATAGGAAGCACCGATTGCATGTTAGGGCGTGGTCCAGCAACACGCGAGATATTAATGGCACTCCAGGAGTCCCCTAACATTCTCTGTGTAGCATCTTGCCCTGCCTTACCCCGCGCCAGAGCTTTCTTGAGGCCGATATTCGCAGAGCCCTTCTGCCTTCTTGATAACCTCATGCCATTGCGCCCTTTAAAATGCACTTGCGGGAGTGATGCAGCACGATAAATATACAATTGGTCACCTCGAATTGCGTTACCATAAACTGCTATTGCAGATTCCTCATGGCACACAATGTGCAGAAAATGCCAGCCAAATACCATGTGCAGCTCGGAAAAAAGCAAAACGAGATGGCAAATATGCATCATAAGCTTTTAAAGTTGGGCAGTTGGCTGGTACAAAAGAAAAAAAAAATGAACATTGATAGTCGTCTAAATCACCTCGCCATCCATTCATGCACGTGATTACACAGTCGTCCTGATGATTCCACCCTTCCACGTCCATTGGGTATACCGTACCCGTGTTTTCCTTATCCGTCGCGTCAACGCTGTCCCGTCGTTTTGAACTCTGCCGCTTACTCGTCGTCGCCAATCTATCAAAGTTAGAAATCTGTTCAGGAAGCAGAATGTAGGAGCTCAAGATTTCTGTGAGTAGAAGGGGGTTTGGTCTCACCTTTGGTGCCAGGTAGAACCGCAGGTAGCTGCTGCCAGTCAGAATGTACTCGACCAGCAGCGGCACCTCGTTCGACAGGCAGATCTTGACTTGGCTCGACAGACTGGCAGCCTTGCAGAAGTTGACCAGGTACTTGAGCGAGAAGGTCAGCGACACCGGGTCGCTGAGCTCAATGTCAATGTTCTCGGCCGGCTTCTCCACATTGGTGTGGCTGCGCAGGGTGACACTGCCGCTGCCAATGTCACCGTTGCTGGCAAACTTGATGCCGTCCTTGGTCGCCTCGATCGTCACCGACTCGGACATGGCCATGAGGTCCGTGCAGATGCGGCGGAACTCGGCGCTGGGCATGGTGATGGTCGCGGCGTACTCGGTCTCGGGGATGCCCAGGTGCTCCTGGTCAATGTCCATGAGCTTGAGGTCGTACTCGCTGATGCGGTCGTTCTCGGAGCTCTCAAACACGAGGTTGAGCGAGTCGGGCGCGTCCTCGGCCTTGAGCGTCAGGATGTCCTCGTTCTGTGCCGCGCGCAGCACCTTGGTCAGCGATGTCAGGTTGACGCCCAGCGCGACGTTGCGGTCGCACCGGTACGGCGCGAAACCCTCGGCCTTGAGCAGCATAGACACCAGCGCGACGTGGCTGTTGTCCATGGCCTGCAGCGCCATACCCGAGTCATTGCAGTCAAAGTTGCAGTCCTGGACAAGGTCCTTGATGGCGTCCACGACCTGGAGGGGAGATCTGTTAGTAACGAGGGATTGCCATAGGACTACTAGTGGCTCAACAAACCTTCTTCAGGATCGACGCCTGCTCTAGTCTTGCTTCTAACATGGCTGCGGTTTGAGGAGTGAATGTGAAGCAAAAAGAGGTTGTTGGGTGTGTTGGGGGAAGAAAGTCGACGAGGAGGGGAAAACGCGGGGGTCGACGGCGATAAAAAGGTTCGAGGCGGTCTACAACGAGATTCGTCTGAAGTAGTCGTGAAGTCGGTTGACGGAGATGGGAAAAGGGCAATTGAGTATGAGTGAGGAAAAAAAGAGAGGGGAAAAAGGAGACAGAAAGGAGAAGCAGAAGAAGAGGAGAAAAAGAGGAAGTGACGACACAAAATGGAGACGAGGAAAAAAAGGCAGGCGCGTGAAAGAGGAGGAGGCAAAGCACACGACACGCTCCTGCCTGTTATTTTTCGCGTTTGGCAAGGGAATCGACGCGTCGACCAGGTTAATTGAACCCGCCCTGGCGCGGGGCAGCTCTTGCACTTGCTGTATGTGCTGGAGCCCCACGTGAAGGCGTGAAGGCGCCAGTCATTTAGGCGCATCGACCGCTGGGAACTTTGGGCATAGCTGAATCCGGCCTTTAACTGGTCTGTTTCTAGCCATTCTAGCCAGGACTGCGAAGCAAATGTGATTGGCTGCAGCGCCTCGAAATGAACATCACCAAATAAGCAAACCTGTCACCAACCTGTCAACCAGTGGTACTATTTTGACACAAGGCTTGGGCAATTCCGTAATCCAGAATGCAATGTAGTGCCCGTGGCACGATTTCTCGCTATCCAACAATCTATATAGAGTATGTAAAGAGAGATACGTTCAAAGAACGGCTGTAAAACTCCCAAAATAGATCATGCAAAATATGTGTGTAGATGGTACATCGCCAGTGAAATACTAGAAAACCCGTCCCATCATGTCTGGTTCAGTCCGTCGAAATCCGCAATATGGCAGGCACCATGCAGTAATAGATAGAGACACAGGTGAGAACCTAGAATGAGTAATATATGCAAGAAGAAGAAAAAGAAAAAACAAACAGCAGAACAAAAACAATGAAAGAAAAAGAGAAAACAATAACAGAGCATTTATATCATAACGAATTCCGGTTCGTGTCCGTCTTGGGCGTCGTAAGGCCGAGACTGTCGCGGCCGCCCTTTGGTCGTAAGTTGATCACCATCTCCAGCTCGCGCAGCATGCCGCGGTTGGCGTCTGCGTGCTCTCGCGCCTCGGCCCGCTTCTCCCGGTCCTCTTTCATCTTGGCGATGCGTTCCTCGCGTGTGAGCATACTCTTGCGCCGGGATGCTGGCGGCAGAGACACGGCCTCAAAGACAACCTCTTCGTCCGGGTCACCGACTATGCTGCCGCCAAGAGGCGAACCACCAGTCAGGGCCCGCAAAGCGTCTTCGGCCGTCCCGCCACCGCTGATACTGTCCTCGCCAACTGTGGTCAGGCCACTCAGAGACACAGTCGGCGAAAGGAGGGCGCTGATGGATGAAAGTCGCTTCTCGTTACGGTCGATACCCGACGCCAGCGCCGATCTGCCTTCCTCCCAGGCCTGGGTGAGCAGCTTGAGGTCCTGGCCAATAGAATCGTACTGGGCCAAGAGGTTGGGTCCGAGCTGGGTAATGTCATCGGCTTCGTTGAGCGACCGATCCGATTCCTCGCGGAGCAGCGCCAACTTGGCTTGCAGACCACGAATACCGGTCGACAGCGAGTTAAGCTTCCCCAGCTGCGAACGCCATCTTTCCCGGCCGGGAGAAAGTGGTGCCTTGGGCGTGGAGATTTGCGGGAACGTCTCTGCCTCGCCGAGAATGGTGCGTATACGGTGGTAGCCGTTTACTGTCGTCTCATTCAGAGTGCGAAGACCCTCGACGGCGGTGGTCCAGCGCAGAAAATCCGATTCGTCACCGCGTGCTTCGAGTGCCAGCAGCGCACACAAGAACAGCTTGCGAATGGTATGGAAACGCGAGGCAAGCACGGACAATGTCCGGATCGAGTCAGCATCTTCAAACTCGGCCTCGGAGAAGCCTTGCATGGCATCAGAGATGTCGAAATCGGTGATGTCATGGATGTGGTAGTACATCTCCAGCTCCGTCTGTTCTGCGAAGCTTTTGATGACCTTGGCGGTCTGGATGAATTTGGGCAGGGCATCGACAAGCGAGCCTCGGACCGCTTTCCGTAATCTCATACAACGTCTGGATTGGCTCCTGTCATCCATGCGACTAATAGGCGGCAATGGTGCGCTTCTAAGGAATGGGTTAGAACATTGAAAATCCCCGAAGAATCTTGGTGCCCCAAAAGAACCAAAGAATCCCAAAAAAATGACGGAAAGGACGATGCGAAAATCGAAATGCGGCGCTCTAGTATAGAATGCCGGCCCCATTCCGATGAAACGAAGCTTAAGAACTGGGAAAGGGGAAACAAATATGCACTCACATTCTGAACCCCCGCGAAACAAGCTCCACTTCCTTGATAAACGCGATCGAGGCACTGGCGGCGCTGTCAAAGTCGTGCGACCGTGTGACAAAGGCCCGAACTTCTGTCAGTGCCGATTGTCTGACGTAGCGCAGCCACTGCTGGCGGATGTAGGCATGACCGACAAACACGGCCGCGGCGACCAGTACCACGCCAAAAACAACGCGCTTCTTCGTCAGGTGCGCGATGCCGCCAAGATATACCCAGCGGACCGCCCACGAGAGAACGAACGCGCTGGCAACGGCGACTGCGATTCCAGACGCGGTCGGTACTGGCACGTCGAGGCTGTCTTGTGCCTGCGCGCCTGCACTGCTGGCCAGGTCACCGCTGCTATCGCCACTACTGCTTCCGGGCCGAGTTGGCTGTTGATGCTGGCCGAGCGTGGCAGCGCCGAGGAGGTGGGAGGTAATGATGGTATAGCGGAATTTCTCGATAAACTGCGCGTTGTCGACGCGGCTTATTGTTGACGCGACAGCTCTCTATACACGAAGTGAAACCTCAGGTCAGCAAAATGAGGCCCCTTCGGACCGCCTTGCAAAGGCATGTAACAGGTAATAGCAAAAGTACGTACGGAATATCGGTTGTTGAGTGAGGAGGAGAGAGATGTGCTGGGATGTCGCACGTCGACGCGTAGAGGGTTTGGGATCTTGTTGCGAAAGCGTTTCCGAACCATGGGCCGGCCGACTGGTGCAAATATGGGCGAAGGAGGACTTGGCGGCGGCGTATCTACGCCATTCTGGCTGTCGTCTTTTGTCTTTTTCCGTTGCCGGGGCTGTTGTTGCTGCTGCGGCTGGTGTCTTTGGTCTGGTGTAGGGGTCACGGGGAACGCCGCGTTTGATGCATCGTCAGAGTCGTCGTCGTCACCGGCACTGAGATCTGCGGTGGACGAAGAGCGTGTAATGGCCGGAACCCATTCTGTGGGCTCGTCTTCGCCTTCGTCTACAACCACAGGTATCCGGTTAGCACGTGCAATTCGCCGGGGCATATCGAGGTGAGGTAAGTGTGGGTGACATTTGCAGGTAGAGAGAGGCAGATATATAACGTGAACAATACATGATAGAACAGAAGAACAATATATCGTACCTCTCAGATACTCGGCCAGAGGCGTCTGGTCAAATACCACAGTCTCCATGGAGTCAGATATTTGTGACTGGCGGGCGCATCCTCTGCTAGCAGCAAAGCAGCGCATGCGATAGCGGAGTTCGAGGGGAGACAGCCGGTAGCGCAGGCGGGAGAAGACAAAGAGGCAAACAAAGAAGCTAAATCTGTCGAATAAGACGGTGCTTTTGGCGGCAATTTGTAGCCTGAATATGTGAATATGGCAGAGAAAGCGGGCGGAGATGGCGTTGCGAGCTACAACGGTGCCATGTGACGGCTGACTAGGCGACAGTTGGAGGCGAGACGGGTGGTGATGGCGTCGGCGCAGTCGCAGTTGGTGGTGTGCGGCGTTGAATAGGAGGTGTCGAGTGGTATTTAAGTCCCTCGTGGTTGATTTGTCGCGAATAACACAAAGATGAGGAGAAGGAGTGAGGAAGAGGGTGTTGTGGAAAAATGGAAGGTGAGTGAGTACAAGTAGCGTGATTGTGAGGAAAGAGCGCACACGAGGCGAGAGAAGGTGCGACGTGCTTGTGGATAAAAGGAGAGGGCACGACAGTGATAGAAGCCGATCGGGGAAAGCAATAGACAAGGCGACAAGGAAAGAGAGTAAAACACCCCGTTAATGAAGTTGCTTTTTGCGTGTCTTTTGGTTGTTTTGATGGTTTGCATTCACGTGGTCCTCTTTGCCATTTTGTTTTGAAGAATAATATTACCCCAGTTGCTATGCGCTCTGCTATTTTCCCGCCTCGGCCGCGGTTTATTCTATTAGGTCTTTTGTGGGAAATGAACAAAACATCGCCAAATGAAGCTACAAGAAAGGAAGGACCTTGTCGTGCAGGTATTACAGGGGGGTGGCCCACCGTACCTACACGCGCTCGCCGAGAAACTTCAGACCCCAGGCGTAGAATGTTCCGTCATGTCTCTTACAGGGGGCTGTCAGGTCGTGCCTAACCTGAAAGCTAAAATGACTGACTGATAGAGGGTTTCCAGCGGACCCAAGATACGACAGAAACAAATTGGAGAGAGGAAGGCGCGCTAGTCCCGATTTGTGGATTAGCGCGTGGGCTCCAGGTCCGGCCAATCGGAGAGCAGCGCAGCCTGGCTCGATGGCTTGTGGCATCTAAAGCTCAGACTGTTTTGTTCAGATCGAGCATAAGGGGCAATCACGACGTCAACGTCCAACGTCAACGAAAATCCATCCCATCTCGCAACCACATCCTGCCACATCCCATAGCTGCAGCATCCGACTACATAACCTTCACAATGTCGACCGAACGCGAATTTCAGATCGAGCCTCTGGTGCAAGAGTCGATTCTGCACAACTCGAGGGTAAGCCGACGAAGATGGAGATTGAAGATAGGCCTTGTGGGCTGTTGAGGCCTTGTGGGCTGTTGAAACTTGATAGACACATTTGATGCTAACCTCATACATCTATAGACCCTCATCAATGTCCAGTCTCTGACGGCATCACTCTTCGGCGTCGGTGCCGGCATCCTCGGCCTCGAGTCCTACAACGGCTTCCTCTTCTACATTGCCTTTTCGCTTCTCACAACAGCCCTTTTCTTTGTTTTCCGCGTCATGTCGGCATCTCTAGAGCTGCGCAAGGCCGGAAAGCCCGTCAACATTCTCGACACAAGCGCGTTCTTCCGCAGCCCATTCGATTTCTGGACGGGCGGACTGGTGAATGGTCTGGCAGGCTACATTTTGACATGGACGCTGTTCTTTGGCCTCGTGAGGGCATAGAGAATTAAAGGGATGAAGAATATCCATTCCGGGGGACAGAATCACAGTGACGGGCGGGAGAACACAAGCGATCATTTATCACGGCGTTAAATATTGTTTTCATGGGACAAAAATGCAAATACACAAGCACTATTGATATACCACCAATCCTCGTCCTTTTCGTTCTTTGAATCTTTGAAATGTGCAATCTTGTGTCAAATAACTATATATGTTGTCTTTACGACTGTATGAGTAGGTCCAGTGCGGAAGGAAGGGCTAAAATGCTGGAAGAAAGTAATCATGGCGAATAGCCAAAATGAAGTAAAGCAAAACAAAAAGCAATAAAGGCAAGCATGACAAATCGCATCATATCGTCACTCAATCCATAATCTCGACGACTTTGCCAACAAATCCGTCTAGCACAGAGCCTTCCTTGCTGGCACCCTCAAGAATAACGATTTGACACCCGAGCTCGATCCATTCGCGGCCATACAGCAGTTCGAGACGGACGCTGTAGCCCTGGTTAGGGGCAGCTGCGGGCGGGCTTTCGCTCTGCTCAAACGAGTCAAAGACGCCATCGTCGGCCGCATTTGTCCTGCTGAAGTCATCGACGGGAGACGAGCTCCAGACCTTGGCAACGCGGCCCTGGGCACGCACACTGGCGACGTAAAAGGTGACAGGAGTACCGATGCTCAGGCGGCCAATGTTGATGTCTTCGAAGAAGGCTGTAAGCCCGCTGGCCGCTTGGAGCTGCAGCCCACTCTTCAGCATGTGCTTGTTGGGGGTGGCAACGACCATGCCGCGCCGTGGCTTAAGGGCGGACAAAGAAGGGAGTCCAGGGTGAAGAGTGTCATCGGCGTCGCGCTGGTTAGACGGAGTTGGCGGCAAAATTTCCAACCCAACAGTTCCGACTTGATCGGCATATAGTGTCTGGACAGGGAGCCGAAGGTTGCGAATGGTCCTGATACGAGCCTCATGCCACTCTCCCTTGAGAGCAGACGCTGAGATGGCATTCCGGGCAGCTATTCGTGCCAGCTCTGAAGACGAAGGGTGAGAAGATGACAGGCTGTTGTGGCTAGGGGATGCTGTTCGGTCATCGTCTAGACCGGACCCTGTGCCATCATCTTCCGACGGGAAGGGCCCAATCACCACACGATCACCAACAGATAGCTTGCCAAAACGAAGGTACCCCGAAAGCACATGACCATCGGCCGTCTGCCCAAGGCTGGCAGTGGCATACGACACGGGCAGGCTGAAGCGGCCTTCGATATGGAAGAGCGTCTCGGGCTGCTCAGGGTTGAGAGCCTTACCGATGTAGTCGTAAGCCGTAGGTTTTGGAGGTAGGGGTAAGGACTTGAGAAGTGCATGGATCAGACCAATACCGTCACCAGTAACGCAGCTGGTCAAGATGACTGGCACCACGGCACGGAAATCGCCCGACTCACGCACGCGAGCCAGGACACGCTCGATAGCATCGGTGTCTGCCGTAGAGATAGAGCGGGTGTTTTCTGTGGCCTTGATCTTGGACTGCAGCAGCTGAGGTATTCTGCCAGAATCTTTGACAGCGCCCCAGATGGGAGCCAGAGTACGCTTGAGCGACTCTTTGCTGAGCAGCTCTGACTTTGTCAATACGATGGCTAGAGGAAGGCCAAGTTTGAGGCAAAAATCGAGGTGCGCCTTGGCAAGAGCGGCATTGCTTGCCCCGGACCCCATTTCAAGGGGCGTCGATGCTCCGCTGGCCGTGTCACATTCGCCAGGAGTGCCTGTATCAGCGTTCTCAGGGCTCGTGCTGAGGCAGAGCAATGTCCAATGTGGAGACCAGCCAATAAGTCCACGGAGCGTTGTTCTACGGAAACGGGGATGGCCAGCCGAGTCGGACACGAAAACCAACCGCCCGTTTTTTGTGTAGTCGTGGATACCAATCCAGGACTCAATATTGGGGTTGGCGTAGTTGACAATGACGTTGTCGCTGTAGCCGACAAGCTCCTGAGTGACTGTACTGGTCAGGCCGGATGCCATCTCGTGTCGGTGCTTGAGCGAGTTCAGTCGGCTCTTACCGTGGCCATCGTCGAGAGCACCCGTCGATAGAGTGCCGAGAAGCGTCGACTTTCCGGATCCAGTCGGTCCTGTCAGGGTCACCCGAAGCTGGTCGTCTGTTGCAGAACCCAAGGTAGCAGACAAGGCGTTGGCGTTGCCGCTATGAGCTGTTGTTTCTGCGCTCGTGCCCGCTCCGTTGCCGCCATTCCCCTGCGAGTTCATGTGTGGCCTGACGAACACTTCTGCGACCCAAAGTCGGTCACGCAATGTCACTGTGCCGGCTCCATTACCATTACCATTGCCGTTACCGTTTCCAGGCAGATGTCCAGATACCCCAGCGTCGCCAGCTAGTGCCTGCTCCTCGGTCCACTCGCACTCGCCGACTTCGACAATGCGCAGAACCTTGGACACGCACCCAAGATGAGCCGCCATCCAGCGCAGCGTCGCAATACTCTGGTCCAACTCGTCCTTGGTGATGCCCACAAGCGCGCCATCGTCCGCGACGCCAATTTCGTACAAGGCACCCCTAGACTCCTCGAGACCGGGCGCAAGCTTTCCGAGCGTCACGGGCATCTCTGCAATGGCCGAGTCTTCAGGCAGCAGTGGCACCGGGGTCGGATCCTGTTGCGCGACCGAAGCATGGTAGGGCGAGGACTGGCGTAGCCGCCAGAGAAGCTGCGTCATAAGATGCTCGCATCGTGCTTGCCGGGTCTGCCCTGCCGTCGCCGACCCAACAGTGCGACTTTTCTGGAGAAACTTGGGGTCGGCGGTGACCTTGGGCGAGTTTGGCGAACCAGCTGGCGGGATAAACTTGTAAGACCGCCGCGGACGCAGAAGCAAGTGCAACTTGTACTCGACAGGGCCCTCTTGTGGCTCAGGAGGCAGTTTTGTCACGCCGTACTCGGACAACAGGCTGTGCACTGGCGTTTCGTCCGAAGTCTCATTATTGGCGGCCGGACGGCTGCGGGCCGCGGTGTTTGGCGCCCCCGAGTCTGTGGGCTGCAGCCATGGGGATGACACCCGGGGCGGATTCGGGTCGTACGTGAAGACGGACATTTGTGCTGTCTCAAGGGCCAAACGGACGGGCTGTTGTGTTTGTCCCTTCAGGAATGATTGAATGCGTGTGGTGAAATGCGCTTAGTTTAGCAAATGCAATAACAATACGTGCTGCCGTAAAGAAGACAAAGAGACTTGGAGTTGAACAGTCTGGGCTATTTGAGGCAGCATTTTGGCTTTGGATGTGTTTGTTGGGGCGATGAGGTGAAAGAGCCGAAACCACAATCGTGCGTTTCTCGACAAGGACGTTCTTTTGTACAGATTTTGGATTTAATGTAAGATGGCAACTGCTTGAATCACGCACTGCTCGAACGAAGGGCGAACATTGCTAAATGGCTTGTAAGACGAGGCTGTGATATGAGTTTGGTTAAGAAGTAGATCGGGAGAGAGGAAAGGGAGAGAACGAGATGTTGATGTGAGGAGTTGTTGCCAGACTTTAGTGCCAGAACGGGTGACGGCGTCGAACGGATGGCGCATGAAGCGCCCCTCCCCACGTTGGGACGAATGGGCAGCTGGTACGGAGGACAGTAGCTGCCCCAATGGGATGTGACTCTTTCCCCATTCCAAGCGTGGCTAGCAATGCTTGTCTGCGATGCGAGGCAGGAACGAACGAGGCCAACCAAAGACTCTGTATTCACATGTCGGTAAACTCAAATTTGCAGCCTGAGGAGTCATCGAGCCTCAACCCCAGGTTATTCTGGTGATGAATTTTCTCCCGTTGACTACACGGCGCCGGAGTGATGCTCCCTACAGATGAATCGGTGATCATTGTTACAGCAATTCAATTGGCTCCACCAATGTTGCATATAAGTGGTGCTTCAGATGCCCATTTAAAGTCAAGAAGCATAGAGATGGATGCATGCTCTTTCCTCTTTCCTCTTTCTTGAATTGGCAATTTTCTTGTTCTCCAGATATCTTTCTCCCTTTTAATCAAAAGAAGAAAGTACAACCGGGCAAAGAAGGCTGGACAAAGCAAGGCACGAAGAAAGTTAATTTTGCAAGGCAGCCACGATTCAGGTTGCCACAAGCAAGGAAATGACGACTGGTATCCTAAGGCAGAGTGCGCCTGGCAGTAGAGTTTAGCGGCCTCCTACCTATTTTTGTCTCCTTGTTAGCGCGGTTGGGCGTCATTTTGCCCGGAGGGACGTGGCTGCGGGGCTGAGCTGCACGGTGGAAATCGACACCGCCAATTGGTGAGGGGAAGGAGGCTAGAACAGCCTTTGAATGTATCCTTAAAAGTGCCCTTAAAGTCGCATACAGTGCGCTCCTTACGTCTTAGCTGCCGCACCTACAGTTGGGCCGTCCGCATCCGAAACCCTTTTCTGTGGCGAAACGCAGGTCAGACACAATCGCAGTTCTGCATCTTCCATCTTTCTTTTCCCCCTCGTCAACCTTTTCTACGAACCTCCCGCCTGCATTACTTCCCGCATTCCCCACGCATCAGTGCAGCAACCACAGACATTCGACCCCCTATTCTTCCTGGAGATCATTCTGGACGAGCGGAATACGGAACAACGAATTAGGAATACAGCCAATACAGCCCTTTCCCCTATAAAGCATCGACATGCCTCGGTTCGGATTCTCCAAAGACGACGAGGACGGCAAGAAGGCCAGTCTGTTTAGCAGAAAGAAGAGCAGCAGCAACCAGGACGACAACCCTTACGCACAGCAGTCTCAACAGGCCGACCCCTACGCAGCACCAATGACGTCTCTGCAGCGCCAGCAGGCTTCGATGGGCCTGCCGGTCGGGCCCCGTGGTGGACGTGGCGGTGGTCTGCCGAGCGGCCCTGGCCCCAGAGCAGGAGGTGCTGGTGGTCCTCCTCCGCCTCGTGGTGGCCCTAGCCCGGCACAGAACGATTCTCCATACGCCAATGCTGCAGGTTACGGTGGCCCGCCAGCCAACGGCCCGTCATCCTACGGCGGTCCGCCCGCAAACAACAACTCGTACGGCGGTCCTCCGGCCAACAATGGAGCCGGCAGTCAGAAGAGCAATGGCTACAGTGCCGGCGGCTACGGAGCCTCCGGCGGCTACGGCGGTGGCAACAAATACGACAACGCCCCATCCTATGGTAGTGGATCCCCTCTTGGACGCCCCCCATCATACAGGAGCACAGCTGATAGTGTCGGTCCAGGATCCGGCGGTGCAGGTGGTTATGGTGGCGGCGGCGGTGGCGCAGCCCGCCTGAGTGCCCGGAGAGGTGGCTACGGTGGCATGGGTGGTGGTGCAGACGATGAGGCCGACGACTCGAACCGGCAGGCCCTCTTTGGCGACGCACCATCAAAGTACGCTGAGCGCCGCCAGGAAGCCTCGAGCAAGTACCCTAACCCGAACGAGGGCGGTGGCTACGGCGGAGGCGGCTATGGTGCTGGTGATATTGGCGGCGAGGGCGATGGCAGCGGCTATGGTGATGGTCGTGAGCTGACGGCTGAGGAGCAGGAGGACGAGGACGTCAAGCGCATGAACCAGGAGACCCGGTATCTGCGTAACGAGACGGACCAGAGTCTCGACCGCTCGCTCATGATTGCCAACCAAAGTATCGAGACGGCGCGGGGGACCATGGCCCGCATGTACAACCAGCGCGAGCGTTTGCTGAATGTCGAGGCCAACCTCGACGAAGCTGCCAACCACAACAAGATCGCCGAGCACCGTGCCGCCGAACTCAAGCACTACAACCGTAGCATGTTTGCTGTTAAGGTCAACAATCCCTTTACGTCCAAGCAACGTGCCGCCGCCGCTGCACAGGCTGCTATTGATGAGCACCGTAGCGAGCGTGAGCAGCGCGAGGAGACACGCCGTTTGGCGTACCTGAGCAACCGCAATGCGGAGCAGAACTTTGAGAAGCTGGAGCGCACGGCGGACCAGAACCGGCGCCTCGGCCAGTCCAAGACGGGCGTCTCAAGCAAGTTCAACCTCGAGGACGACGATGAGGAGGATATTGCCAAGGAGCAGGCCATCAACCAGAAGATGGACCTGCTGGCAGGTGCCGTCGGCACGCTCAACATGACGGCGCGGGCCATGAACGAGTTTGCGACGGAGGATCTCGACCATATTGACAGAATTGCTGGCAAGGTACGTATATTCGTGGTGCACATAATTTTTGCGACTTGTGTTTTCAATTCACTAACATTTTGTTCAGAGCGATAATGTCGACGACCAGGTGCGCGCCAACCGGTACAGACTGGAGCGTATCGAGAAGAGAGGTTAATGGCCTTGGCCTTGAAATTCATTGGAGATACCGAGTTGAGCATAGACATGCATTTTTTGTTTGAATTCAGGTCATTGTTTGGACCATTTGGTTTTCGTTCTTTTCAGTTTACATAGCACATATCCGTGTCAAAACGTATTAATCGTATCCCTGTTCACTTGCTGCACGTGAAAGTGAATTGGTCTTTATAAAATATTCAAACATAGTAATTGGCGGTCTGGACCTGTGAAAGGCCCTTTATGGCGTCGTCTTCTGTTGTGGCCACCTTAAACCCCCGAAAATCATCCTCGCTACATACGGGCGGCTGGAGATAGAAGATGTACCGTGGTTGAGTCGTATTCATATTATCATGTCCTTTTTCACACTGCAAACACAAAGAAACAGACCAACTACCGTGAATGTCTGTTTGGCCCCCAACCCCGGCTTAGCAAGGGTTCCTCCGGCGCTTATGGCGCCCGTACATCGCTTCTGGCTCGTCCTTGGGGGCCAGGGTCACTTTGCGCCGCGGCCAATAAAAGGCGCTTGATGGCCTTTCAAAGTGCTTTGAGCGGCCATCACCTGCATAAGCTTTTTAGTAGCTCCTTCGCTCGTTGGTTGACACCAACTGTGGTCTGCTGTTCTGATGCTCTGCTGTGGCTGAGGGTTTTGTTGTAATTTGGTTCTGGTCTCATCACAGGTGGAACATGGAGCGAGGAAAAGAGAGAGGAAACGGAGCGATATTCATCCAGATGCTCTCCAGCTCATCCTACCGAATCCTGGAGATCGGAACGGAACCAAAACACGAGCCCTTTGTCTCGTTGTTGTAATTGCCGCCCTCCACTATCTACTGTTGGATTTTCTTGCGGGTGCTTCCCGACTACTGTTCAAGATCGCGGGTCGCAGAAACGGCCGCCTTAGCCTGCCAACTCCCGTCATGGACGGCTGCAGCCACCCCTGGACCAGGCGGGCTTCTCAAGCAGCATCTGACGTATGTAGATAGCATGGAAGCAAGAAGAAAGAAGAAAATAAAGCTGGGCGATAGATGTGGCTGCATCGCCTTCTGGTCATATTTTGATAGAACTAATCTCGAACATGCCGCCGGCAGCCTTTCGTGACATTGGCTAGTCGATCATATTGTCTTTGTATATCACACCATGCTGTTCCTGTTGTAGTGTTGATTTCCGTATCACATACCCAATATCGGCGTAGACATCCTCCACTGGGAAATGATTGGCGCAACAATATCAAGAAAGGTCTATTCGTTCAAAATATTTTCGCTGTTTCCTATGGTGAGATATCTGCCCGCGGTCCTGCCGTTTTGTCTTCACGCCGACGCATCGTGTTTGGGCAGGTGCGAAGCACTTTACGAGTAGGGCCTCGCTGCCCCACGTTGCCAGCGGCAAGCTCAAATGCCAAGAGCGTTCTGTCGCTCAACAGTGGCCCTTGCCCTTCTTTCTTTGTAGAATTTAACCCCATCAACGAGGGTACTAATACGGAGCACAAAAAGTGTGGAATACAGGAAGGCGAGAATAAGAGAAAAAGGGCAGTCGCAATCAAATATCAATTCACCGAAGAAGCACTTGTAGGCACCAGCCAGTGGCACACTTTCCCACATAGGAAAGAGCGATTCAGGGCTGTCAACGTCAACGGACGAGGATCCACTTTCCCCCATTCAAGCCCGGCCTTCCCTATCCTGACGCCTGTCCCATCGCCCCTCCCTTCCCCTCCTTTGCGCTTGCTCTGGCACCTAACTGCCTGCGGCTTGCCACCACCACCACCACACACCTCTCCTTCCAGCCATATTCTTGGGCGGCTAATTGCCCATTCTTTTCGCAACTGCCCATCTCAGGTCCCGAATAACCTCACTCTCTTTATGTTCTTTGTTATTCCTCCCCTTTCGTGATAATTATTGACCCAGCTCACCTCCTGCTGGGCACCCCTCATTCTCCAGCCCGACGACATTTACATCTTGCCGCCCTGTGCAATTTGCGCCCAATTTCGTCAGTGCGCCTCCCGCCGACACCGCCCGCTGACGTCCTGAGCTCTTCCCACATCTCCGTCACCTTATTGTGCCAGCTTTCTACGACGACAGCTCTTACCGTGGCTTCTATTCTTCTTTCAACCTCATACCTTTCACGACTTTTTTTCACAAAGCAACGTCTATCGACTCTCGAATCTCGATTCCTTCTATCGTGCATCTAGCTTCTTCAGTGCTTGTCGAAGACAGGCAACCTCAAACGACAAGAAGAGGGGCATACGACAACTAAAGTCCTGCATCATTTACAGACGAACGACGGCTCTCAACGATTACTCCTAGCAAGCACGCATCCGTACACCTATACGTATACCCCATACGTTGGGTCAAAAATTGTCTCATAGTTCTCCGGCTTTTCCGATAACGAGGCGATACTCCGACCGGGACAGCTATCACTTTTTCTAAGCCGACCTCTTGCGACGGCAAGCTCCTAACTACACGATTACGAACTTTCATCAGTCAGACTACCCGGAGATACATCTATAGGACATTCACTCACTTCTTATAAAGGGGCCAGCAATTTGTACCACTGCCACAATGGTGCAAGCCCCTATGATCTCGGTGCCTCTCAAGGCCACCAACGAGATCGACTGGATTGTCCCGCTCAAGAACTACATCCGTGATACATACGGCGACGATCCAGAACGGTATGCCGAGGAATGTGCCACCCTGAACCGGTTGCGCCAAGACATGCGCGGTGCCGGTAAGGATAGCAGCTCTGGACGCGATCTGCTCTACCGGTACTATGGGCAGCTCGAACTCCTTGACCTTCGGTTCCCCGTCGACGAGCAACATATCCGGATTTCTTTCACGTGGTATGTTTATGGGTGGACTTGGAAGATATAATGTCCTTTAGCTTGGGGACGAGCTAACGTACCGTTTACCCAGGTTTGATGCGTTTACACATAAGGCGACGTCGCAGTTCTCTCTTGCGTTTGAGAAGGCATCTATCATCTTCAACATCTCCGCCGTCCTGTCCTGCCATGCCGCACTCCAGAACCGCTCCGACGAATCCGGTCTCAAGACCGCATACCACTCCTTCCAGGCCTCGGCCGGCATGTTCACTTACATTAACGAAAACTTCCTCCATGCTCCGTCGGCCGACCTGAGTCGGGAGACCGTTAAGACGCTCATTGCGATTACACTTGCCCAGGCACAGGAGGTGTTTTTGGAGAAGCAAATTGCCGACCAGAAAAAGGTCGGCCTGCTGGCAAAGCTGGCAAGTCATGCCAGCTCATTGTATGCCCAGGCTGCCGAGGGTGTCCAGGCCAACGTTGATAGAGCCATATTCGAGAAAGTCTGGTTCTACTTCGTGCAGGTACGTTTCTCACTAAGCGAAATCTATGTGAAAGGCAATATACACAAACAAACTAACCAAACTCTCACTTAACATAGATCAAGGCAAGCCTCATGGGCTCAATGGCTCATTACTTCCAGGGCCTCGCCGACGACGACGCAAACAACCACGGTATCGCAGTGGCGCGGCTTCAGGTCGCCGAGACTCTGGGTAAGGAGGCGGCCAAGCTGGCTAACAGCTTCCCGAGCTCTTTGCCTTCGAGCGCAAACCTGGGAGCGGACACGAGTACACTGCTCGTTGACATTACAAAACGGCATCTGTCAACCGTCCAGGAAAAGCTCAAGGGTTTTAACAAGGACAATGACTTTATCTACCACGACACCGTTCCGGATTCGGCCAGTCTCTCGCCCGTGGCGAAGTTGCCCGCATGCAAGCCAATACCCGTCAGCGAACTATACGCAGGCCAGGATATCCAGAGGATTACGGGCCCGGACCTGTTTGCTAAGATCGTTCCGCTCTCTGTGACCGAGTCGGCGAGTCTGTACGATGAGGAAAAGGCCAAGATTTTGCGGGCCGAGACGGAGCGCGTCGACACGGCGAACAGTGAGATGGCCGCTAGTCTCGACTATCTCCGCCTGCCAGGGGCGCTCCAAGTCCTGAAGGGCGGATTTGACCAGGAGGTGCTGCCTGACGAGGATTTCCGCACGTGGTGTGTCGATGTGGCCGACCATGAGAGCCCAGAGGCCATCTTCGAGCCTCTTCGCCGGCAACGCGACGCAATTGTCGCCGTCCTCGACAAGAACGCCAAGCAACTCGATATGGAGGAGAGTGTTTGCGAGAAGATGCGGTCCAAGTACGAAAGCGAGTGGACACAGCAGCCGAGTTCACGGCTCACGACAACTCTCCGCGGCGATATCAAAAACTACCGCGAGGCGCTAGACGAGGCTGGGAACAGCGACGGCATGCTGGCCACGAAGCTTCGGCAAAACAGCGCCGACTTCGACGAGATGCGGACGGCGGCTCAGCATGGTGAAATTGACGCTCTGTTCCAGCGGGCGTTGGCCAAGGTCCGTGGCAAGTCTAGCAGCCAGACTGCTAGTCCCAGCGAAGGCAACCTGCTGGATACCGACTTTGAGGATAGTAACCCCAGCGTGCCGGACCAGATCAACGCGGTGGACGAGATCTTGTCGAAGCTGAATCTTGTCAAGCGGGAACGCAATCAGGTGTTGAAGGATCTCAAAGACAAGGTAAGCCTTTCCCAATCTGGCTGTCCATATATTTCACATACAGGTCATACTAACAACTCGCAGATTCACGACGACGACATCTCCCAGATCTTGATTTTGAACAAGAAGTCCATCGCCAATTACGAGACTCAGCTCTTTAAGTCCGAGCTTGAAAAATTCCGCACCCACCAGAACCGGCTTGTGCAGGCAAACCACAAGCAGTCGGCACTCATGAAGGAGTTGACAACCACATTCAACGCTTTGCTGCAGGACAAGCGTGTCCGGTCGGAACAGAGCAAGTACGAGTCAGTGCAGCGGCAACGGGGGTCCGTCATCAACAAGTACAAGCGGGCGTACCAGGAGTTCCTCGATCTGGAGGCCGGCCTCAACGGCGCCAAGCGGTGGTATGCCGACATGAAGGAGACCGTCGACAGCCTCGAGAAGAACGTCGAGACGTTTGTCAACAACCGCCGTTCCGAGGGCGCGCAACTTCTCAACCAGATCGAGCAGGACCGCTCAGCCAACAAGGGCCAGCAAGCCGAGTTGGAGCGGGAGCGTCTGCGTGGGCTTATGGAGCGTATGTCCGTGGAGCCGACACCAACCTCACATTCCCCGTCTAACGGACACGTCGGTGCATCCTCGACACCACCATTGCCCTCGACGTCGGGCGCCATGTCTGGACGGCCCGTACCGATGCCGCTGTCGTTTAACACACCGCGGTACCCTTCGACCAACTTCTCGGGCCAGTACCAAGTGCCCAACTCGCCGCCGCCCAACCAGCCTATGCCGTCCCCGTACGCCAGCCAATTTGGCCAACAGGCAGCATACAACCCGAGCGCCCTGGGCCGCATCCCCGGTCCGGCATCTCCTCCGCCGAACGTTACTAGCTTCAACATGAATGCCATGCGCGGACCTGCATCACCACCGCCGACACAGACGACGTTCGGTCAGCCGGGCAGTCACCAGTACAGCACATACGGCAACCAGCAAGCAACCCCCACTCAGGCACAACACTCGTCCACACCGTCCAACTTTGTTCCGGCCGGTTTTGTGCCGCCACCACCGCCTCGTGCGCCTCCCCCGTTGGGTCCTCAGCAGACATATCACGTCAAGCCGACCGACTACTACTCTCAGCCGCAGCAGCAGCAACAGCAACCTCAGCAGCAGCAGCAGCAGCAATACCAACAACAATACCAGCAGCAGACACCGCAGCAGCAAGCTCCCGCCGACCCGTGGGCAGGGCTTAACTCGTGGAAATAAAGAGCCTGCGGGAGGTGTGGGTGACGCTTTGTGGGCCGCAGTTGGGTGTTTCATTTTTGATCTTTATTTTTTCCATTGCCTTTGCGTGTATCTGGTGCTTGGATGCATGTCCATCGTTATTTCTGTTGTTTTTCATTCTCATTCTCATTATTATTACGCATGATGTACAAGTCAGGAAGATGAAATATTGCATAGAATTCATTGTTCTTTTACGCTCATAAAACTGTGTTGCTTCAAAACGTGTGTCACTCGTGAACGGAAGACCAATTTCTCATATAAAAATGCAATATAAATTCCAAAATCGATAAACAACGCCGATAAATCATACAAAATATTGTGCCCCGGATATAATAGTGTCGTCTTCTTTGGTCTCATACTCTTACATTGCTCTGCTTGTTTCCTTCTTCCTCCCCTATGATCTTGTCGTCCGTCTGGTCGAGTTGCTTCTAAGCGAGTACCGCTTCTTGGGTGTCCGTGTCGTCGTCCGTGCCTTGCGGCGTGTCCGCTTAGGCGTCGCTTCGGTCTCCGACTCGGAAGTTGAGGCCGAGCTGTCGGGCGATGCCACGACAATCGTCTTCTTGTCGTATTTCTCGTACGTGGGCATCGCCTGTCTGGTGGAAGCGGCCGATGTCGCACCCGACGGGCTCAGGGCCCGCAGCCAGCCGCAGTTGGACGGCACACGCTGATGGCGGCCGCGACCGTAACGGCGGTCGGGCCGTTCGAGCAGAACCATGGAGACCCAAGGCATAAGAGCGACTGCTGCCACAAAGACAAGGCCGACGACGGTACAGGCGCTGATGCTCGTGTTGGACGAGACGCCGCCAATGCGCAGGCGCGAAGTCGTGCAGAACGAGGCCAGTGTCAGCGTGTTATCGGTCGGGACGACGCCGTGTGTTTTCTGGAGGGTGGCACTGGTTCCGCATCCCGGAGCAAACACGTTGACGGCCAGCCAGCCGAGCCCAGCATAGATAGCTGCCATGGCGCCAATGGCGAGGCGGAAGCTGCGAAGCTGCGGGATTTTGGCGTAGGCCATCATGAGGCGGCTGCAGAGGGCGACAATGGCACAGAGAGCGGCCGAAACGAGGACCACAAGAGCAGTAGAAGCTGTCGAGGAAGCGCCCAAAACATTGCGGACGAGGGCGTCGACGCCGACATTCTGGCGGGCTGCGACAAACGGCAGGACGGCTGCATGGGCGAGACAGGCGACAGCAACGGACGCAGCGGCCGACAACAGAGCGTAGACGAACGAAAGACGGATGACGAAAAAGATAAAGGTGACGTCCCAGAGAAAACCGATGACGGCCTCGGTCGAGCTGAGACGACGAGGGGCCATTGTGCGCTTTGGTGGTCAGTTCTTAGGTGGAGCCGGGATGTCGAGTCAATTGGAATTGGAGCTGTCTACTATGTGAAAGTAAACAGCTATGACGGTGTCTTGGAGGTGCAATGTCGATGCTGTGGACAGTGAAATGCCAATGACAAAATAGATGCCGAAAAGGTTAGCTTTTTTGTGCTTGAGAAGGACAGGTCATCCGGTACTTAAATGGAAGAGAGAACAAAAAATGGCGTCCGCCATTGCTAAATAAGAGAGAGCGAGGGCAGATCGCGCCGAGGTCTGGTTCCTGTCTGGGATTTGCCTGGCGATCTCCGTTGGCGGAATAGTTGGCAACGTAGTGGCTGTTCGACAGTCAGCGTCATCAGCTTTGTTTGTTTGTGTATCTTACTTGGGCAGGTGGATGTATTAGTGGTAAGAGCTCGGTGCAGTGGGACATGTGTTCGAGACACCCGAGACAACTCCCAAGAAGGGAAAGCCCACTTGTTAGTGCCGTTTTGGGCTACAAGCCGTAGCAAAGCAACTGAGCAGGCGACACCAAGACATTCGAGGCACTGTAAAAAAGTGCCAAAGGCGGCCATCCTGGAAGCCATTTTCAGCGCCGCATGTGGTGTGACACATGCATTTTGGGCCACGCTAGTGGCCTGGACTGACCACCTCAGCGGCAAGAGCGAACTGGTGACGACCAGCGCACCTCCTTCTTTATTTTGTACAACGGCAGGGCGGCAGGAGCGAGTGACTTCCAATCGGGAGATGTACCTGTCGGCTAGAAGCTGCTGGAATCCGGCTACAATGTCTCGTTGTCTCGTACTGGTGCCTGATCCCGCTTCGGGGTCGGCACCTACCATGTGCTACGAACATGGGTCGCTGTTACCCTTGTTCATTTCATGCACATCACTACGGCAGTCTACATAGTCTTCACGCTATCCATAGTATATATGTTGGAATACGATGTATTGAATATATATGGGGATATGCAGTGGATGGGGTATGGGAAGGGGCATAAGGGACGTGATGATAAATGTGAGCGTGATGAGAAACATGAAATCTAGCGACAAAGACAATGGATGCAAAAAAAAAAAAAGGCTGGAAGAGGGAATATGTACAGGCGAATGATGAGGGTGAAAAGGGAAGGGAAGGAACGAAGGACAGAGGACACCGCCGTCTAGATATCCGTCTTCTGCAGCTTCTCGGCGAGCGCATCCACGTCCTTGTCCTTGCCAACCTGCACCACCGGCTCCTCCTGTGCCTCTTCGGCCTCCTTGATTAGTTTCTCGGCGCGCTCCTCTGTCGTCGTGCCCTTGGCGTCCTCGGCCTCCTCCTCCTCCTCTTCTTCCTCCTCTTCCTCGTCCGAGTCCTCCTCTTCCAGATCGCTCAGGCTGTCCAGGCCCCAGGCATCCTCGTCAACGACGTCGCCGCCCAGCTTTTCCTTGCGCGCCTCGAACAGAGCCTGGAGCGCCACAACAGCGTCGTCGTCCTCGGAGAACTTGTTGCCGTTGACCTCGAGCTTCTGGAGCACGGGAAGTGCGCCGCTGTCGGCCGCGTCTGCCAGCGCCTTGAGACCGGCCGCCGTAATGTCGTTGTACTGCAGCCGCAGCACCTGCAGTTGCTTGTTCTGGCCCTTGCTGAGCGCACCGGCCAGCAGAACGCTGCCCTTGGCGCTCAGCAGCGAGTCGCCAATGCCGAGCTCCTCAATCTCCGTCCACCGCGGCACGACGCCTGCCAGCGCCTTGGCGCCCATCAGCGTAAATGTGTTGTCCTGCAGGTCCAGCACGCGGATGCCCGTGGCGTGGTGCAGGCCCGAGCTCAGCAGGTGGCTGATGCCCTCCTGGCGGATGCCGTTCTGCACCATCTTGACCGTCTTGACGTTGCGGTGCAGCTCAAAGGTCTTGGCCCACGCCGTCATGCTGCCGTTCTCGAGGCGGTTGCGGCCGCAGATGACCGTCTCCAGGTCCGGGATGTCGGCCGAGGGATCAGCCTTGCGCGCCTCCTCCTTCTTGGCGTGCAGCGCGCTCAGCGCGTCGGCAATCAGGATGCCCGCGTGCGGGCCCAGGCCGTTGTTGTTGAGGTACAGGTGCTGCAGCGGCACGTGCGACGCCAGGAAGGCAACCAGGGGTGCCTGCGTGTTGAGGCCAAAGGCGTTGTCGTTGAGGTTGATGGTGCCCAGCTTGGGCAGGTTGAGCAGCGACGTCAGCAGCGACGACAGCGCCTCGGGGATCTCGTTGAGCAGCCGGCCCGTGAAAATGTCCGCCAGGTTCGCCGTCGTCAGCGTCTTCTTGGTCGCCAGAACCTCGCCGAGCAGCTGGCACGCGCCAACGCCCAGAGTGTTGCCCAGCAGGTGCACCTCCTCGACGTTCTCCATCGCCCGCAGCTCCTTGATATGAGGCTCGAGATCGGCCGCCGTGTCGAGCTTCAGGCCCTTGCCCTCGAGGGAGAAGACCTTGGATGCCATGTTGATGTTGGGTTGTTGTGGAAGTTGGTGGGGAGAAAAAAGGAGGGAGGAGGGACGAGTAAAAATTATGTGACTCGGATGTCTGTTGGTTTTGTTTGTGATCGTTCTTCGCCTGCTATCCAGAATATAAAAGGGACGTGTTGACAAGAGTGCAAAACAAGTCAAGACTGGGCTGCAAGGGGAAATGAGCATAGTTGTATTTTTCTGTTTACGGAGTATTCAAAATATTTTTTTGGGGCCCTCTCTCAGGCTCCTTGCCCCTCTGGTTGCTAGGAGCTCGCCAGGCATCAAACACCTAACACGCCAGCGGCCTGCCCAAAAGCCAAAAAGCCATGTGGGGGAGGGGCAAGGGCCTGGACGTTAGGGACGTCAGTGGTCAACCAACCCCTGTGCGTACCCCTGTACAACTAATAGCTAACAGGAACAACAGTCCTCCGAAAAGAGCGTGCAGCTGGCACCAGCTGCCAAGACTCCACCTCCTGTCCCTTCTCCTGACTAATCTCCCCACCCCTGGACTGGACATGGCAATTCGCGATCTGGTGTTCCAGGCCGCGCCTTCTCGTACAAACAGGCGTGTACAAGCTTGCATTGTGACGGGCTGAGGAAAGCGCCAAAAGCTTCCCGATCGCCCTGTGCTTTTTGCCCTCTGAAATCTAGATTTTGGGGGAACTGTCATCAAGCCCAACACACAGTCAACCACCTAAAAGGCATTGCAACATTTCTGTCATTGTCATCAGAATTTCTATTCCTTTTCCATCTCCTTGCGACAAATCGACAGCATCAACGCATAACGCGACAAATGAGGCATCGCAGCCCATCGCGACAACTCAAAAACCTCACGATCTTTTGACAATTACAATTGACACCGACAACCTCCCTTTAATGATTTCCGACAACCCCTAAACGCGACCATCATCCTTTCTCCTTTCTCCTTTTCTCTTTATCTCTCCTTTTTCACACCACACACACCCAAAATGGTGGGAAAACGCCACTCATCGCGGCGCTCGTCGCAATCAGCCCCGTCGCCAATGCAAGACCACGAAGATGATGGCCCGGCTGACGCCGTCTCGAAGCCGTCCAAGCGTCTCAAGGCTGCTAACGGATCAGCCGTTCCGACGTCACCTGGCAGCCCATTGGCGGCACGCGATGCAGCGGAGCCAGAAGACGAAGAAATGAAGGACGGCCCGGCCGGCGAGGAAAAGACAAAGAAAGACACCCGGTCTGCTCGGCGCAAATCATCACGCTCAAGCGCGATGCACGAAGCCAACAACAATGACGACGACGACACGATCGAGATTGAGCAGGAGGCCGATGCCGACGTCGAGGATGAGGCCGAAGCTGGTGCCGAGGCAGACGTTGAGGCAGAGGCAGAGGCTGATGCAGCACCAGAAATGGCCGACACGGCCGACCCCGACGCGACAGTCCTCCACACATCCAACGACAACACGGCGACCGGTGCCGGAGCCAGCAGCAAAAAGACCAACGGCGCCACCACCAACGGCAACAGTAGCAGGGACAACCTCAATGTATCAACCGCGATGAATGTGCGTAACGGCAAGCTCGACATCCTTGAGGTCATGTCTCCGGTGTCCTCCGACACGGACGGAGAAGTGCCCCCGCCCAAGAGAACCACGCAGCCAGCGTCTGTTGCGGCCTTGTCTGGCGGGTTCCGTCGTGGTGGCGCTTTAACTGCCGACGAAGATCCCACAACCGGTCTCAATGCGATCAATGAGCCGCAGGTGACCGTGTGCGCGTGGGACGGCTGCCAAACAGGTGACCTAGGCAATATGGACAAGCTGGTCGAACACCTGCACGCCGAACACGTCGAGGGAAAACAGCGGCGCTACACCTGCGAGTGGATCGGATGTCCACGCAAGGGAAAATCGCACGCCAGCGCCTACGCTCTCAAGGCCCATCTGCGCAGCCACACGAGGGAGAAGCCGCACGTCTGTCTTCTGCCTGAGTGCGACCTGGCATTTGCACGCCAGGATGCCCTTAACAAGCACATGCGGACAGCGCACGAGATCGACTTGATGCGCTACTACGAGGCCGGGCAGCGCCGGGTGCCGTTTGGCGTTGTCGGCTCAGGCAGCGGTGCCAGCGCGAATGGTGGCAACGGCGCCAGCAGCTCGTCACAACCTGCCGTAACAACGACAACCACGACGAGCACCCACACGACCACCACCAACGGCAAGACTAGTGGACCCAACAAGCTGAAGATTATCATCAAGACGCCCCAGTCCCATGCTGCTGGCCACGACGACTCGGTCGACAATAGCAACAACTACGACGACCACAACCTGCTCCACTTTGCCGGCGGCGAGACGACCGTGCTCGCCAAGGACCAGGGTTTTTCTACCCATGAGCTCGAGCTGTCGCCCAAGGAGCTGTACGGCGTCTGCCGTCTGCAGCTGCAGTGGGCCGAAGAAGAGAACGGGGCGTTGCGCAAGGAATGCGACGAGTTTGAAGAGGCGGCCTACCGTTCGTGGCTCGAGTGTCAGCTGCTGCTAGACCAGGTCGTTCACAGCGAGAAGGACTGGTACGAGCGGCGCAAGGAGGTGCTTGCCACACTTGCCATTGAGGAGGAGAAGCGTGCTGCCGAGCAGGCCGCCAAGGAAGCTGAAGAAGATGCAGCCGCTGAAGCAGCAGGCCTCACCCGTGGCGGTGACAATGACGACGACGACAATGATGGCGATGGTGACGGTGATAAGGACGACGACGACTCGGGCGCTGATGACGACGATGGCGACGGAGATGGTGATGGTGACGACGATGAGGACGATGACATTCCGAGTGTCATGTTGGACCCTGATGCCACGCGCGACGATTACTCCTTTGCCGACAACACATCTTTCTCGGCCGTCCGATCGTCACTGCGCAATGAGCTGGCCGTTAATGGTGATTAGAAGTCTGTGCCGGCTTATAAAAAGACACTGTTAAAGGCTTTGGTGGATTCTGTATAATTAACGAGGTGTTTTTGTTTTTGCATTTATTCTTCATTTTGTATTTTCCTTTCCGTTTTCTGGTCATGGCGGTCGTCTTATTGTATTTTTTAAAAGAGTCTCTGATAATCTTGTACTTTTCAGTTTTGTTTTTCCATGTTCCATAAGTCTATTTCAGCATATTCAAGATGCAAGGACAAAATGCCATACGCAGGAGTTTATAAATACAAAGCCGCCATTTTCAATATTCGCTTTCCAGTATTCGAATAAAAAATCATGCCAACATCGAATGATACCGCTTCCTCTCCTTTACACTTGTAGATTGTAACATAGTCTGCCAGTTTCGTCCACACCTCTACCTCACCTTGCGCTTGTCAGCCTCCTTGTTTGTAAACGGGAAACCGCTCGTACGCTTGTCGGCGCCGGTCCGCTTGCTGATCCGGCTGCCGTCGCCAAAAAGCAAACACCACACGCCAAAGGCGGCCAGAATGCTGCTGCCCGTGCAGCCCACCAAGAATGCCGTGACCGTCGGGTGGGCGTCGTAGTAGTAGCAGCCGTAGCTGTAGAAAGCAGCCGCTCCGTGGTAGAGCGTTGTGACAAAGAGAGCTGCCCAGGCATAGGGCACGGCAGACGAACGGCTATGATCGTCGTCGACGGCGTTCAGTGGGAGCAGGCCAGAAAGAACCAGAGTCTGTAGGGCAAGACCCAGTTGGCCAAGACCAAGAGCACGCGCAAAGTAGACGGCGACAGCTGGAGGCGAGAGTCAGCAGGAAAGTTATAAACAGAGAAGAAGCCAGGAAGAACTCACAAGGAACTGTAGCGTCTGTCATCACCAACGAGACGACAAACGACGGCCACACGATGAGTGGCAGGGCCTGGATACTGAGCCAGCCCAGCGACGCGAGGCTGTAGGCAGTGACGGCCTACAAGTGAGTGTGGTTAGCAGTTGGCGATTGTGAGGGGGGGAATCTGGGCAAACTCACGTCCATGACTTTGAGTAAATCTAGGAATATTCTGAATGTCGAAAGGAGGACGCTTGCTCTTGCCAATAATCGATTCGGTTCTTGGGGAAGAAGGAGCTTTGAGAGCTGTCGTTGAGTGAGGCAACAACAAAGGTGCCTCTTGCCACGAATGCAGCTACGTCATATTCCTACCAATGAGCAGCCGCAATTCCAGCACCAGCCAACGCTAAGAAAGGAAAGAACATCTCGCAGCTCAATGCCCCATCTCATATTAACAAATTCTCATACAGAAAAGCAGAGTAATTATGAGAAATAAGTTTTATGGCCTTCACGGGAACCCTGAGTCTTACAAAATAGCACTCGCTATTTCTGGACCTTCCTCCTCTCACCACACCACTCGCTACTTTGGCAAGGGAACAGTAACGGAAGTCCTGTTGCGCATTCACCGAAGCTGAAAAATATGACTTATAATGACTTTCTTTCTCATTATCGAGTCTGCCCAAGTACTCCTCTGTAGCACCTTGTCGTGAGCACCTCTTTATTCACTGATTAGAAGCGCGAGTGCCAACTGCTGGCGTGAATTGCAAAATGCTTGACGAACAGAAGTCTACTGTGTGGGGCTCCTGTTCGCACAGTCTTACCAGATTTCGAATCACGTGAAATGATAGGGCGATTGGGGTTGCCCTTCCTTTAGCTAAATCAGGGCTAGCGCCTTCCCTGCCCACACAATCGGCCACACGAATTGTGCTCTCAAACCGGATTTAGTGTGGCCTACCACCAGAGTGCACCCCCTCTTCGCTTTCCAATTTTTTTCCCCTAGAGATTGGTTTTTTCCCGCTTGTGTGTGTTTTTTTTATCCTCTCTCTTTTCAACTTCAGTAACCTTATCCGACATCGACAACCGCACCGACGACCACCTCCGAACAGTATTCAAGATGTGAGTTTTGCTTTGGATCATTAGCAGAACAGCCCAGCTCGATGGCGATGATGCATTTGATGGCCCCGGCGACGTTTTCGGGCCTCAACGGCGGCACCGAAAGAGCGGCAGAACGGCGACTCTCCATGTCCGGGCGACGACGAGATAACGATGCAACATGATGGGGGATGAGATGCAGTGGCGGCCGACGGCGGGCATACCGTGTGCATTCGAAAAGAACCGGCCAACTGACAACAACGGCATCCACGGAACAACCTTTGATGAATTGAATGAAAATCGACACGAGATTGAAACATGCAAACGGATTGATAGATCGACAACAACGAGTACTGCCCATGCCAACCCGGGAGACAGTGAACGAACGACCGTACCGAATTGCTCGCCGACTATCTTTTGCACCATCGACCGTCGAACTGCTCTTCTGCTGATTGATTTTTCACATCTTTTCGTTGCGTTGGCATAGACTAACGTACTTTTCTCAGGGTCAACCTGCGTACTCAGAAGCGTCTTGCCTCGTCCGTTCTGGGCTGTGGCAAGAACAAGGTCTGGCTGGACCCCAACGAGGTCTCGGAGATCTCCAACGCCAACTCCCGCATGACCATTCGCAAGCTCGTTTCCGATGGCCTCATCATCCGCAAGCCCGCCACCATGCACTCGCGGTCGCGTGCCCGTGAGCTGAACCTGGCCCGCCGCATCGGCCGCCACCGTGGCTTCGGTAAGCGGAAGGGTACCGCTGATGCCCGTATGCCCGAGCAGGTTCTGTGGATGCGCCGCCAGCGTGTCCTCCGCCGGTTACTAGTCAAGTACCGCGCCTCGGGCAAGATCGACAAGCACCTGTACCACGAGCTGTACCACCTGGCCAAGGGTAACACCTTCAAGCACAAGCGCGCCCTGGTTGAGCACGTATGTTGTCCCCTCCTGGTCCCTTGAACTCGGAACCTTTTATCGCTTTTGCTACAAGATACTAACGTCTCCTTTTCAGATCCACCGCGCCAAGGCCGAGCAGGCCCGCGAGAAGCAGCTGAAGGACGAGATGGACGCCAAGCGTGCCAAGACCAAGGCCGCCCGCGAGCGGAAGCTGGAGAGACAGACCGCCAAGCGGCAGGCGATCCTGGGCGAGGACGAGGAGTAAACTGGTGGTGGTACGAATGTGAAAACGAAAACGGAGTGAGAGTGAGCGTGAAGGACGCCGACGGCGGATTTCGGATACGGATACGGATACACGGCGGCGGTCGACTGCAATTGCGGCTACAGCTGCCCCAACCTAAAAAGGCGGCAGCAGCGATAGCAACGGCGGCGGCACTGGGTACGAGTCCAGCACCGGGACCGGACGGCGAAGAGGGCTGCATGCTTTTTGCGAAGACCAAAAATAATGGAGTTTTCCGGGACAAACACAAAACACCCATGTTATGGGCGGAACATCAAAAAATAAAAAAAGGACATTTCATCAAATCTTTGTTTTTTGTGTGCCTCGTTTCTGTGTACTCTTTTCTCCCGGTGCCGCCCGGTTCTATACCAAGCCTTTTCTTTTTCTTCTCGCTCATGCTTCATGTTTTGTTATCTCTTTCCACTGTCTCTATTTTCTCTTTGTTTTTTCCCCAGCTTATCGGCTTTTTATGTCATGACGGTCATTTTCTTGTCGTTTCACGGAGGACAAAAGGCCACAATACAGGCGGACTTGCATAGGAGTCTTTGCTATTTTCTTTATCTGGTTTTTGGGCCCTCTGGGTGTGCTCCCTGTTCTGTTCTTCCACTTTGCTCAGCATCATCACGAGTAGAGGCGAGATCGAGCTTGGAGTATTACAAGCGGTACGGATACAAAAATGTGTGAATACAATAAAAACAATCTAAAATAAACCGTGTCCCAAGTGCTACGATGGGTGGTAGATAATATCCACGACCTACTAGGAGAGGTGACAACAAGAGAAAGGAGCCATCCAGTTCACCAGTTCACCGGCTCACCGCATCTCAAGAATATCTGATCGAGATATGATCCAAGACGCGATCTCGAGATGGAATATTTGCCAATGATGGTCAGAAACACAAACAAAGAAAAGAAGCGGCACTCGCCGAGATATGTGAGAAAAATGGAACGGGAAACCTAGTATGGGGTGCAGATGAGGCAATATATGTCGAAGAACGATGGAGGGCCTCAGAAGGCCAAGAAACAAAGAGAATAAAGAATGATTTTACAACTTTTACGTTGGGTCAGATACTTCATATTGTTCCTGTCGAAGGTGGTGAAAGTGCCAAGACATTTCAGCATGCTCCCAGTCACAAAGTTGCCTCCGTGTGGAAACGATCTGGCGTTGGTTCGAAGCAGACTCATCACTCCCAAGTTTAGTTGTTAGGGAGAAAAGAAGAAGAAAAAGGGAGGAAAAGCTAAAAAATTCTCTGGCGGGCACGAAATTTTTTTGTAGGCCGTGTCCGAGCTGGTCACGTGTGAGAAGCTGTTGGGTAATTCTTACCTCCTAGAATCCTCTCTTTTTCTCTCGGGAGCTGGGCTCCTTCCTTCTAGGGCGTTTGCAGGCGGCTGGCGTTTCTTCCGAAGCAGGCAAAATTGCCCAAATAAGCAAGAATGGCTGGCAGTCCACAGGACCTTGTCCACAGCGGGCCCCTGCCCACAAAAAAGTCGAAAAGTGAACAAAAGAACACAAAGTGATCTGAAGAAACTGTCAAAAGGCCCTATGGCCACGTCCAGAGGGCCGCTGTCGAGCGCTATCGCGTCCTCTGAGCAAACTCTCGAATCCTTGCTGGCGGAGAAGAAAGGAAAAAGAGGGGGTGACCTCACCGACTCTGGCCGCCGTCATAGTCTAGCTTTCCAGCATTTTTACCTCTTTTGACCTATTTCGTAGCTGTCATAGGCTCCAGACTTGTCCTTTCAGATGAAAGACGACCTAATCGCTGGCTCCTTCCTCTTTGACACCCAGTGGCGGAATTGACCATGCGCCGGTCGCAGATGCCTTCCCAAGTCCTGTCCGCTGCACCTGCCGTGTCAACATGCCTTCTGTATTCGTATAAAACGGTGCGCGTACTTTGTAGTCCATAACGGGAGCTCCTGCCTGTTATCTGCCAATCCGTTACGCTGTGTGTCTTCCCCCGCTCGGAGCTAGCCCAAGTAAAATCCAGATATATCCCCATGCACACGGCACCAAAATCGTCACGCAAGCCGATCCCATTGTCGAACCACCTCTTATCCTCCTCCCCTCCCTTCTCTTCATAACCTCGCCGTTATTCCCCGTCAACGACGTCTACAGTTTACTGGGATTTGAGAAGACTCTCAGCAGGGCATTCACGACACCAAACAGAGCATCGCCGACATAGATCAAAGCTAGCAATTGAATAGCTTGCCGATCTCTCGTCCGTTCGTCCTTCTCCTCCTCCCGTCTCTTCCGATAGACGCAATCCCATCTTCTTCCACACACCGCCGATATGTCTCTTCCTCTCTTCCGGAGCACCGCCCGTGCTGCCCGGGCGACCCGGCCATGGACGGCCAAGTCCTCACCAGTTACCACCGCCGCATTTGCTCGTTCTCGGCACGTCTCGACACTCAACCAGGACAGCCAGCAAAAGGTTCGCGATACTCAATTGTGCAGCATGAGTTTTACCGAACGAAATAGCTAACATGGAGCGTAGATCCTGTCAGCACACCTGCAAGAGGCTGATCCGGCCATGTACGAGATTGTCGAGAAGGTGCGCTACAAGTCTAGCCCTGCCATATTTACTTCTAATCCGTGCCATTCTAACAGCCCTCTAGGAGAAACTCCGCCAGAAGCAGTTCATTAACCTGATCCCGTCCGAGAACTTCACCTCCCAGGCCGTCCTGGACGCATTAGGAAGCCCAATGCAGAGTATGTGCACTCCTTTTATTAAATAACAGGGCGGGCAAACGGCGACAATATCCAGGTAGACAAAAAGACAAGCTAACAATGGACAGACAAGTACTCCGAGGGCTACCCCGGAGCTCGGTACTATGGTGGCAACGAGTTCATCGACCAGTCTGAGCGGCTATGCCAGCAGCGCGCTCTCGAAACCTTTGGCCTTTCAGATAAAGAGTGGGGTGTCAACGTGCAGGGTAAGTTGCGATGGCGATATTTAACGACACCAAGATATAAGATATATTATGTCCCGGCTAACACCATACAGCCCTCTCCGGCGCACCGGCGAACCTCTACGTCTACTCCGCCCTCATGAACACCCACGACCGCCTCATGGGCCTCGACCTCCCTCACGGCGGCCATCTGTCCCACGGCTACCAGACCCCGACCAAGAAGATCTCCTTCATCTCCAAATACTTTGAGACCCTGCCCTACCGCCTCGACGAGTCCACCGGCTACATTGACTACGACAAGATGGAGGAGATGGCCCTCATCTACCGCCCCAAGATCATCGTTGCCGGCGCCAGCGCCTACAGCCGCTTCATCGACTACAAGCGCATGCGCGAGATCTGCGACAAGATCAACGCCTACCTGCTGGCCGACGTCGCCCATCTGTCGGGCATGATCGCCTCCAAGTCCATCCCGAGCCCCTTTGGCTACGCCGACATTGTCACCACCACCTCCCACAAGTCCCTGCGCGGCCCCCGCGGCGCCATGATCTTCTTCCGCCGTGGCGTCCGTCGCGTCAACCCCAAGACCAAGGAGGAGGAGAAGTACAACCTCGAGAACCCCATCAACGCCTCCGTCTTCCCCGGCCACCAGGGCGGTCCCCACAACCACACCATTGCCGCTCTCGCCGTCGCCCTCAAGCAGGCCCAGACCCCCGAGTTCCGCGCCTACCAGGAGCAGGTCCTGGCGAACGCACAGGCACTCGCCAAGCGTCTGGGTGAGCCCAAGGACAAGGGCGGCCTCGGCTACTCGCTGGTCTCGGGCGGCACCGACAACCACCTGGTCCTGGCCGACCTGAAGCCGCAGGGCATTGATGGCGGCCGCGTGGAGCGCATTCTGGAGCTTGTCGGCGTTGCTGCCAACAAGAACACAGTCCCCGGTGACCGGTCGGCGCTGACGCCCGGTGGTCTGCGCATGGGTACCCCTGCCATGACGACGCGCGGCTTCAGTGAGCACGACTTTGCGCGGGTGGCCGACATTGTCGACCGCGCGGTGACGATTGCTGTGCGCGTGGACAAGGCTGCTCGCAAGGAGGCCGAGGAGAAGGGCGAGAAGGGCGTTGGCCGTCTGCGGGTGTTCCTGGACCACCTGGGCAACGGCGACGGTGTGCCCGAGATCCTGCAGCTGCGCAGCGAGGTTGCCGACTGGGTCAGCACCTACCCGCTGCCGTGGTCGACCAAGGCTTAAGAAGCTGGGAAACTGGTTGGCACCGACCCGACAGTATGAAGCGACGAACGAACTAAACCAACTGAACACGAAATACAGGAATGAGGGAACTATATGAAAAAAAAGAAATACACGAAAAAACGGACGGCATGCATATAAACGACACAATTCCCCCCTACACAAATCACCTGTACACTCATCCCCCCTCCCCATATCATTTACGTTTTTTTTTTCGCCATCACTCCCTGATCTTGTGAACGGTCTTCAACGCCGGCGTTCTGGTTGACATCTATTTTGCGTCTTTTTTTCCTCCCTTGTTCTTTTTCATCTTCTTTTACATTCCACCTTTTCCAAGCCTCTTCTTTTTACTGTGGCCTTGCTTTTTTTTAGTCCTCACCCTTTTCTTCAACCACGGGGTCATATTTTCAGTCTAATTTACATAGTCATTTCATGGACGGACATTTTTGACATTTTGACCTACGTTTTGTGAAAACAAGAACAGATGCGGCCGTGAAACATATATTTAAATTACTGCTTTTTGAACTAAAAAGCCACCACCCAAAAGCTCTTCTTTTACCAACCTTTGACGTGTCCGTCAAAGTCAGCAAAGTAAACAAAAAAAAGACTCTAGAAAAGTAGGTGTTTTTGATAAATAAGAAGAAGAAGGATGAGAGACACATAACAATCTTCTCCCATGCCCTTCTCGTTGACTCTTCCTACCTCTTTCGAGGCCGCCTAAGCACCGTACCAACCGCCGGCCCTCCAGCAGGCGGTTGCGCTGACAGGGTTGGTGACCGTCGTGTACTGTGTTTGACTGCAAAATAGTTAGCAATGAGCTGTAAAAGTTGGTGTGGAGGTTCTTTAACATACCCGACCCAGACGGTGCCGGACACCCTTGTGGTCTGATACACAATATCGGTCTGCGTAACGACGCCGCCGTTGCCGCCCCGAGTAACCGTGACAGTGACACCAGGTCTGTTGGCGCCGTTGGCACAGACAGTCGAAGGCGATGGTGTGACGGTAGCCGTAATAGTCTTGAAGACAACCTCGGTCGTGGTGGCAGCCGGGGCAGTCGAGACGCGGGTCTGCGTCACGGTGTAGGTCGTCTCGGTGATGGTGACCGTCGTGGCCATAACCTTGTTGATGTTCTCCACATCGCGCTTCTCTGGATCGGGGTCAGCATAACTCGGCACACAACTGGCTTAATCATTGGAGTGAAACTTACTCGACGGGTAGTGGCATGAGCCAGAGGTTGTCACGGTCGTCTGGTACTGGCTCGTCTTGACGCCGTCCGTAGCCGTGCGGGTGACAGTGGACGTAATGGTCTGCGTGCGGCCGGCCTGGATGTTCGTGATGGTCTGAGTAGCACCACCGCCGCCGTTGCAGTTGGCAGTGACCGTCTGGGGGACCAGAATAAGGGTCTGGGTCTGGCCGATAGTGTTGACAACGGCTGTAGTCCAAGGTTAATACGAGCTCTCAAAGGGGTGGAAATGCTACGAAACTCACTCTTTGCGCGCGGTGTCGTGGTGATGCCGAGAACAATTGTCGGTGTGGCCTGCCATATCCAGTTAGCCAACCACGTGAAAATGTTACAGAATATTCTGAATTCACTTACAATCACGGTCGACGTTTGGGGCACGCCAACAGTCAGCGTAATGGTGCGCTGCACAGCGATCTGGTCACCAGAAACAATAATCTTCCATGTGCCCGACTTCATGGCCGAGAATGGAATGCCGCTGGATTTGTTAACAAAAACATTACAAAATTACGAAAATACAAAAATATGATCCCGGCGCGAAAACCAGCCTTACCAAGTTGACGTTGTCTGAGCACCAGTCGGTGTCGTGCTGATCGCCGAGCAGGCATACTGGTTGTTATCCGGGTCGACGAGAATGGGGCTGATGCTCTCTTGATTGCAGCCCTGGAAAATTGTGATAAAGCTGAAGTACTGGTTGGACGATCCGTCAATGTAGTAGGCTCCGCCGTTTGAGTAGTCGACACCGTAACTCGAGCAGTCGGCAAGGACACTGGACGAAAGAGAAAGCACCGTCGCCGCCACGGCCAGGAGCGTCTTTGCGTATGCAACCATGTTGTCTGTGGTGTATGAAAGACTCGAACTCGGTCGTCGATGTTTCGTCTCGGGACTGTTGAATTAAACGAATGGAAAGGTTGAAACAAGATACCGGGTATCGGTATATAAAACGAAACGAAAGACACAGGGATCAAACAACCTCAAAGAGAGACAAGACAGTGAAGAGAACAAAAGAAAGAAAAAGACAAGATTCAAATAAGCAAAGTCCGGGGCAGGGTTGGTTTTATGGTCGATCGGGGGAAATAAGAGGCAAGTCCCTCTTCACAATAATTCCACAAAGGTCCCCAGGAGCAAAAATCATATGAGTCCGGGAAAAGTGACGGAGAGGAGAAGGGCACAAAATTGGCAGAGGAAATCGACCGTCGACCGCGTGGAAAAGGACCATGTGCTTCCCACATCGCGGGCCAATACCAATATCCATTGGCATTCCCCCATCCAAGAACCCGCCGTGCCATGACATACATCTTGGGAGCCAAGAAAATGGGCTTAGGGAAGAAAACAATATAGTGCAAAGTTGGTGGCTGAAAGGCAGAAGGCTGGCCACATCGGAGGCAAACAACAGGAGAGACGGGCTCAAGGACGGGTAGATGGGACAGGCTAGAGGGAAGGAGGGCCGTTCGCGGTGCCGGAAACGAAATAAACATGCAATAAAGTAAGCTGCAGAGAGGACAGGGAAAATAAAGCAAGAAACAAAGAGGATGACGCTGATCTCGTTTTATTTTTTACGTGCAGTTTCGTTTCGTTTCCTTTTTTAACCCGCGCAGCTGTCTTGTGCCGTTTATGGGTTTGTCCTTGCTGGTCTCCTTGTTTACTACCAAAACCTTATTGGAGAGAACCAGAATCTGTAAGAGGAGTGTGCAGGTGGATAAGAGAAGGGACAATTGAGATCCGGCCTGAATCTGCGGAACGTAGATTGTCCTGTATTCAGGCTATGAAAATGCGGTTACCAGGAACCAAGGCTACCGCCAGAGGAGATTTTGCCTCTTCTTTGAAGAAAAGGTGTCTTAACAAAGAACATAAGACGAAACGGCGGAGATTGCCAAACAAGCTCATTTTATGAGACAATAGTGTAAAAGAATGGGAGGAAGTAAAGAAGGCTGAAAGGAAATGAAGGGCAAGGAGGGCAGATGTATGCAGAAGCATAGACGGAGCTTCAAGAGGGCAAATGTCGAAAGAGATTCAAAATCAAATACACGCGTCTAGACACAACCACACGGCTGTTATATTGCACGGTATACATCTTGTATAACATAGTGAGATTGACAGAGGCGAGGATGGGTGGTGTGGGAGACAAAGCGCAAAAAAAAGTCCGATGGGGATATGAGCATACACACCTGCAGCAAGGTTTTCTTGACATGCCATGCGAGGCACAAAACACTCGAGCTTAAAAAAGAAGGATCGCCACGAACGTTGTTGATCTAGCCGATATGTGAGTGCGTACTCAGCCATATGTTCGTCTGGTATCGGGATACGGACAGGGCACATTGTTGACAGGGGACATCCCTGTCCTCTTTTGCCGGAAGAGACCTTTATAAATTCTGTCTGCCGTGTCAGCGATGTCAGTGAGTAGAATGGATAGAGGGACAAGGGAACACGCACAGTCGCTGTCTGAAGATAGGGTGGTATCGCGAAAACCCGACGAGTAGGGACAGAAAAGGAGATAATCAAGGTGGTGGGGGTGTGTGAGAAAAATGGCAGTTGGCAGGTGGCAAGAGGAGTGTATCGTGGCCGGGTATGATTAAGGTGCCTCCGGACAAACAACTTGGGCATATCAAAAATACACCCATTCTGTCTTGTGTCTTTCCTCTGAAGAGAGCCTATTTCGGGTACCTGACAGGATCAGCCGGGGGCTTGTTGGCGGTTTTCTTCCTTCAGAGATATCCAATAGGCCGTGGTCTATGTGGTCAGGATTTTTGTCAAAAGTCAAACAGTGGATGGGTGAGGAGGACCGGTATTTTGCCTATATCAGATAATATTGATATGGCTAGTTCGGGTCGCCGCGTGAGTGTCGACCGAATTTTCTTGTTTTCTTGCATCCGGTATTTTTTTCTCCCCCAACTCATTCGTCCCATTTTTAATATCTGCTTTTTAGCGAGGTCTTGCCATGCCTCGAGGAACGTGAAAGTATCAAACGTTTCGGAGAGGTTAGTTGCAACCAATAGGCTATGTGAGCCGTGGCCAAGACGTCTTGTGGCATCTGGAAGAGCAGTCCACCGGGCAGTCGGGCCAGCTGCGATGTCAATAAATAGAACTCGATGTATGCACAGGCGGGTTGTTTCTCTCGGAGAGTGTGACACGAACATCTTGACTCTCATCTTGGCTAAGAAACAGTGTGCGAGCCTGACCACGAGGTCATACTATCCCCATTGTTGACAGGCAATGCAGATAATTGAAGGCATTGACTTCGCCGCCTTTGTGCATAACCACTAAGCGAGAAGACGGAGAGGCACATGTATAAAAACGATCAAGACTATCGTCTCTGCTTTGTCGCCGCTGGTGGTATTGTCTTGGCGGGAGATTCCGACTGGAAGCCCAGGCCCGTTTCTCCGGGCAGCAAGAGCTCAGAGGGCTCAGACGAGATATATTCCGGTGGGCTGTATCGAGACGGCCAGGAGGATTAAGACGTCGGTGTATTCGATTCTATGTATTTGAATCCATGTTATTACGCATATCAAATGGTCAGCTTAGCAGAGATGATGCGAGAGAAAAGCGATGAAAAGCTGGGGCCACTTTACCTGATTTGCCTTTTGTAAGATCCGTCAAGGCTGAGCGAACCGAGATTTCGACCACGAGAATGCCGTCACATACCGATTTTTGCATAATTGAAAGTTTTGGTAGGATGCGGATCGGCTGTTGCGGTAAGATGAGCGGTGGGCAAAAGTGAAATGGAAGATGGGGAGAGGAATTGTTGACGAGATAGCAGAAAACGTCTTGGAATAGGGGCACCTTTTGCCAGACGCACCTTCCTTCTCAGTCTTCCTTCCTGGACAGCAAAGTGCGCACCATCCCATCGGAATTATGAGGGTCATACCTTCCCACAAATTCACCATTGATAGGCCGTACCTTCTTCACACCAAAATTGGTAAACTCGTTCCTTCCTCGTTATCTCTCTTTTCTTTCAACTTCTCATCTTTCTACAAACATGTGTTGCTCCTTCCGGGCATCCAAAATGCAGCGTTCGCACCCCCTTCCGTGCTTTCATCTGCCGCCATTATTCTCGCTCCTCGGTCAAGCAGGCCGTCTATTATCCAACTTGTTGGAATCAGCTTTGCAGACGGCACTTTATGCTCATATCAAGGTGCCTATGCACTCGTCTGCCAAGCCCGTCACCAAACCGCGCCGTGTTATCACTCTACTGTTGCTACAGCATAGACGACAGAACCGAGTTTACACTGTATCCTTTTATTTACTTCCCGTCTTTGCGGTATTTTTCTATCTCGTCTTCCCTGCCCTCTTCTGTGCGTATCTCTCTATCCTTTATTGTTATCGTCGGACTCGGAACATTACAGCGGAGTTTGGCATCGCAGCCGCCCTTTATATCTGCATCTTCTCTCACAAAATAGACTCTATCCCCGTCCCGTATTCATCGTGCTCTATTCCCGCTCCTTTCTAGCCACTCGCATTCTCATATTCTGGTGTTGTCGTCGTCATCGTCGTCATCGTGGGCCCATCAACGAGGGAAGATAGGTCTGCACGTACGTCGTTGTCACAAAAATACCATTTACCGGGGGTGCGGTGGTCTTGGCGTTCGGGGAGAAAAAAATAGGCACACAAAAAGATGTAGTGAACGGGCCTTTACCTCACTGTGTCTCTGTGGTAGCCAAGTGTTTACATCGTACTCCTATTCTCTATCCCACACCCCCCCAATAAATGCACCTTGGGTTTAGTGTTGGGGGAGGCCGAAACGCGTGCATAAAAATTATCAAAGAGATACCAAAAAAGAAAAATGCATATTATTGCATGCTCCGTTGGTAGGATTCTTTGGCTGTTGGCTGTTGTTGGTCGACTGTTTGCTGTCAGGCCCTGTCTAGGACAACGTGCTCGGAGCAGCATTATCCAGGTAAAAATAAGCTACCCCTGGTCCTTGTTTGTCTGGGCCCTTGGCTTTACCATCGTTGTGCTCTACTAAAACAGTGTGTATATTAAGTTTCTATTTTAAGCATTCATTAAGGAGTTTGACAGTGAAGGGGCATCCCCTCAACATGCTGTCTAGTCCAACCACGTACATGGGCATCCCATACCTCGGTTCACCTCAGAATACACATGGTTATCTGTTTATCTACTCCATGTAGGTATCATATGACGTATATTGTGCAAGATCGCGTGGCACAAAATAAAATAAATGATTGACAAGAGAACCCAAACCCAGAGCCAATGTCTCCATATTTGTCCTCGTGAAGCATCCCTTGATCTCCTGGCTCTACCGTTTCTGTACTTCAAACTTCATGCCGCTGTGTCCTCTCCAGAGAGACCTCGTCTGGAATAACTGTCGGCCTGCTCCGACGTCGTTGGGAAGACGATATAAGCACAAAGTCACGCCACGTTACCTACGGTGCAAACGCCATGCGACCGGAATAGTGGCCTCGGCTAGGACCCTGAAAATAACAGTACAGTGATGGTTCTTGACGCTGTAAACAATTTCGATTTTTCATTTTCCAGTATCCAAATGGCTCGCTACCGATTTGATGCCAAAAACAAATAGACGCGGTACACATGCGTAGATATATTTAGAAAATAGATTCCCAAGCAAATAGACAAGGGGCAGTCGGAACGGCAACCGGGGAAGACGACCCTTCTGGGTCCTTCCGGTTTCCCCCCATTCAATATCCTCCCGCACCTCGTGTGGAAAGAAGGGTTCTCCAGACAAAGAAGAAGTTCATAGTTTTGACCAGAGGCCAGGCTTTGATGACGGCAGCGTGGGCGACGACTCTGCGGCTGCAGGCGGCACGCGCACCTCGACAGAGCTTGTGCCCTCGGGGTACGCCGTGCCATTGTCCAGCTCGACCTCCTGGCAATCCTCGGGCCCCACGCCGTTGGCAAACTGGAATACGAAAAAGGGGATGGACGTGCCGGCGGCGCCCAGAGCGGCCATGGGCGCATGCCACGTCGCCGCACCGTAGGTCACGGCCTGGTCGCCGCGCGCAATAAAGGCACGCAGACCGCGGACATCAGGCGGGTTGTTGCGTGCGGCATCCTTCAAAGTGGGCGCCACAATCACCAGGTAGCGGGTATCGGCCGCAGACTGTGTCGAGAGCGGCACAAACGTCTGGGTAGTGTAGGGGTGGCGCTCGAGGATCGTGACGGGGAAACGGCCGCCTTCCAACAACGTGCGGGCGCTGCAAACAAACATGCTGGCCAGGGGCTCCGACGGCGTGCCGCTCGGTGCTCTGCCGGAGGCATAACGGTCGGCGAGACCCGACACACGCTGGTACTTTATGGCGGAGCCCTGGTTGGCCGATACCGGGTTGTGTATGCGCGAAGCCGCCGCGCTGCTCAGGCCTCCCAAAGAAGTCGCATATTGCGATGGGTGCACGTCGGGCCGCGGGTTCTCAATGACATCGCCAAAGGGCGCAAAGCCGGCGGCGGTCAGCGGCTCGGCGGGCACGGCCAGCCGCAGCGCCGAGACGTCGAGCCGGTCAGGCATTTGGTGTGTGGGAAGGGAAAAGGGGGCGAAAAGGAAGAAAAGAAAGAAAAGGGAGGAGGCGCAAGCGTGTGCAATGACGTCGCACGTATTAACCGTCGCGGCTGAGGGAACCGGGCTGCTGGATCGCCCAGGTGGCTTGCGGCCCGCGTCGTGTTTCGTCTCGTCTTTTTCGTGTGGTTCCTCGTGGTCCCTTTTCGTCCTTTCTTTCGAGATTAGCCTCTGCAAAACTGATGTGCCAAAGTGCCAAAAATCGCGGGCTGTTTCGTCCCAAGGATCGTCGAATAGGCCTAGGAGGTGGCTTGGAATCGATGTTTGACGAGTCTCGTGTTGAATCTACTCTAGTAATTGTCGTTGTCTTCGTCTCAATCGAAGACGAAAGGTCGTTGAATATTTTGTGCGGGGATTGTTGGTGTCGCCAAACGGCGCCGGCCGATAAGAGGTTCTACAGCGGATATCGCCTCTGTCGAAATACTCCGTTTTAGGCCAGGTACCGAGGCTCGCTCCTTCCCTGGACAAATGGGGTAGGTCACAACAACACATGAAGTTGTTCATATTCAAGGTTCAACTCACAATTCTTTGCAAAAAATTTCTGATTTACTTCAATTGAAATATCAAAACATATATGGTGAATTTTAAGGCTTTTTCCTTTCTCTTTTTTACTCGATTTATTGTAATTTAAACATAATTGAATATTCTTATTGAATCTAGAAATATTTCGTGTATACAACAATAGGGCAACTGCCAAATTCTGAACATTAAGTCACAATTGCGTCATAAAGGCAGGAACAGCCCTTGCTCTTTCCTAAGACATGTCGTAAACACGTTGAACAACTCTCACTTGACATTTACCACCCACATTGGGAATATACGCAGCGTTCCTCGAAGCATACGTTGTCTTTCGTAACGGCTCGGTTCAATCCGACGAAACAACGACGACCTGGTTTGCAAACAACACATTACGAAAGGAAGGATGGCATCCGGGGCAATCGAAGGGAACCCCTGCATCCTGTGTTGTTTGACGGTTATGATGGGTTGAAAGGAGAGAGAGTGGTGTTCATGGAGGGAAACTCACAAAAAGGCAGTCTTCTCTTGACCTTCAGATGGGTATGTTTTCTCTCTCCCCTCGCATCACAGACGAAATGCCTACGTTTTCTCATGACGACGAGAAGGCAGAACAGATAATGCTTTTTGCATGTGAGTTTGCTGAGATTCTCCAACAATTGGCAGTTGTGGTGATGCCTGCTGACGATTGAATGTCGTATCTAGGCAAAACCAATTCATGCGTCGCTGGCCGCGTATTACGATGCTGTCTTTCTTAACCCGAGTGCCTTGACCTTGTTTTGACCGACACAATCGCGATGACGTGGAGAGGCATCGGTCGGTTGTCGACCCGGATCGATATTCGTGACAATGTCGTCTTTGTCACGCCGAATACGCACCCCAACGAGTTTTCGGTTTTGTTTTTGTTGTTCTTCCTGTGCATCGCCGTTGTCGTCCTTGCGTTTGTCGCACTGTTCTGCATCAGCTGCCATGCAAGCAACAGCAGGAGAACGAGAAGGAACAGGGTTATTAATCAAGAGAGCTTGAAGGAATTGGATTTGCAACGTCAACAAACACAAATGGCGCCAGGCAGCAGTCCCCATCAAAACAGTCCCCAGCTCTATCAGTCGCAGGCACGTCCGAATCACCGACCTGCCCTAAACCTGCACGTCATGTCCGTCGCCGGCGCCGTCGCAACGCCGGCTCCAGCTCGGTTGAAGATGCCTCTGCCGATGATGCCTAACTCGATGATGACGACAGGGCACGGCATCAATGCCCAAGGTCAAGATCATCGCCGTGTGTTGCGTTCTCGGCGATACGATTCGCGCGACCTGAGAGCCTTGCACGAGCTCCACGCTTTTCACGGGTTTGATGGCGTTCACGCTGTCCAAGAACACGACGTTGGGAAGGATCATGACACAAGGCGCGAGGCTGAAGTTTGATTCTGGGACGAAAAAATCATAACACAAAAAAGGAAACGAGCCAGAAGGATCGCGCTGAACCTTGTTGGTGATTTGTCTAGGCCGTTTTAGACATGTCAATTTGTTTTCAAGTGCCAAAAAATACGGGTCGCCGAGAATGAAACAAGGAAGAAGAAACTAGAGACGACAAAAGAGACGACGAACGGCAAAGGTGACCAAAGAGACGAACAGAAGACAGTCATGTCTCCAAAGTCTCTGTGATGCCGACACCGGTGTGGCTTGGGGTTAGGTTACATGCACAAGCGGCCGAGTGTACCCCAGATTGCGTCCCCCGAGATGGGGGTCAACGCCAATGAGAAGCGTCGGCCGTATGACTCTTACTTGTTGTCCGAAGAATTTTTTTTCTGTTCGTCTTTTTCGTTTCTTCACAATCATAAGACGGGCCGTTCTTCTCAGGCAGCTACGATGTCCACCGGCTTGATACGTAAACCTTTTGACTGACGCGGACGGGCGTGGATCCATTAATGATTCTTGGGGACCGACCCTCACGGTTTTGTTTGTTGGGGAAGCTGGCAAGGCTATTCAATTGTAAGATCGTTTTGGACTTTGAATTTTGAATTGTGGAATCAAGGAACATGAACACAAACAATGTCAAACTGCCACCAAAAATTCACCATTAAACGAACCCGAGCAGGTGGAACGCGTGCAAAGCAAATAATATTTAGCGGAGCTGCCTAATTCACCGAGAACTCCAGGCACGTTGACTGGTGCGTTTGGTGCCAATTGGTGCCAATTGTCCAGGATCTGTCCCCTCTGTCTCGCGCCAGTCCCAGTCGTTCGAGTCGTTTTTGTCCTCCCTCCATGTCCGGCAGCATTCCGGAGCAAAGATCAGCAAGCGGGGACACTGCCGTTATTTGCGCCTTTCCCCTGGCATGTGTTCTCTTTTCCTGCTATGGGGGGTGGGACAATAATGCGAAGCTGCACGTTTGAAAGACGATAAATTTTGTGAGCATAAAGTAAAAAGAGTGAAGAAATTTTTGAATTGAATAAAAGAGTCATGGAGGTACCGTTCGACCGCCAATTTAAGATATCATGAGCTTTGGTCCTGCTCGTCAAGTTCAATTGCAACTTTGGCAATAGCTCCTTCCCCCACTAAGATCAAAAAGCGATCACGACTACCTCTTGCCTACAACGCACAGCAGCACCTTCCACTTTATATCTTACTTTGATTTTCTTTTCAGCCCCCCCCTCCAACAAAACACCCACACCTCCCACAATGGCCGCTCTTGTCCCAACCGACGCAAAGAACTTGCTCGAGGACCTGTCGGGCATCGTCATCCAGCCCGGCGAGAACCCCTACCAGGCCCTCATCAACGCCTGCGACAATGACCCGGCCAAGATCCAGGCGATCTACACGACGCACCGCACACTGCGCAACGAGCAGCAGCGGGCCAAGTTCTTGGACCCGGCCTTCACAGAGGTGCTGGTGGACCCGTTCCTCGTGCGCATCGAGAACCCCAGCATCGAGCCGTCCTTTGCCGACCCCCGCCACGGCCTCGTGTTCTGGGCCCGTCCGCCGGAGCACGTCCTCCAGCTCGCCGCGCATGTGCAGTCCCTGCTGCAAAAGGCCGCGCCCCGCGGGTTCTGGCTCATGCCCATGAACCGCCAGCACATGACGGCGCTCGAGATCACCCACTCCAAGACGCCCGCCGAGGCGTTTGCCGTGGTTGACACCATGGCCAAGGCCAAGATTAAGGTGGAAGGCGGCGAGGACGAAAATGAGACAGAGTCTGGCATTGCCTCGATTGTCAACTACCCTTACAAGCACCGCGCACGCCTCGTCAAGCCCATGGTCTCGTACGACCTGGCAGCCGTGGCGCTGTCGTTTGTGCCAGCGGCCGGCGAGCCTGCTGCGTCGCCTGCGCCCGTCCCGCCGCAGCAGAACGCCGACGCTGTCCCCGTGGACGACGCCTATACCTACCACCATCTGCGGCGCGACCTGTTTGACCGTGCCCAGGCAACGGGCGTCGATGTGGCCTCGCGGTACGTTGTGCCTAGTGCGCACATTACGCTGGGCCGGTTTATTGGACAGGAGGACCATGCCACGCCAGAGGCACGCAAGGCGTGGGTAGAGACGCTGGACGAGATCAATGCTTGGTTGGAGAAGGAGGTGTGGGACAAGGTGTGGGAATTGCCCGAGACAGGAGGAGCAAGTGCGGCCACAGATACAGAGGCAAGCGGCTATCGCAAGCCAGATCTGCCGCCACCGCATCGCCGGCTGGTCGGCGAGTGGGTGGTCGGGCAAGAACGCGGCCTCGATGCGCGGACGGGCGCTCTGTGGTACGGTGGCGGTCGGAGCGTCATGACTGGGCAGGGCTTCTGAAGCCAGGGTCGCTCTACCAACCTGGTAGATGCGAGTTATTATCCAAAACCGTATACTCCTGAGACGGATTAGACAAACAGACGGAGAACCTAAAGATGAAAGAGTTATGACCATAAGCCAAGTCTCATGAAATATGAAATACATGATACATATGACCCTCCTACAATCGACGTGAATTTTCAAGTGTTTTTTATTTTGTTTTGATTTCTGTCTTCGTTATTTTTTGGTTGTTTTGAAAAATGCTTCGTAGTCCCGTTCTGCATTACAAAAGGCAAAAGAAAAAAAGACAGTCCGGAACATACGAAAAATCCCAAATCCTTCCGACCCCGTCCCGTACAAATTTTGATGGTTGTGAGTTTTTTGGTGCTTGGCTATGTCCGTGTGTTCCTCAAGGTATTTTTTCTTTACTCCCCGTTTAAAAAATGAAAGAGCAAAAAAAGAGACACCAGTGATACCCATTTCCGATACAAGAAAGCATGAAGCAAGTTGAAGAACAAGAGAGAAAGAATCGTCGTAAAGAAAACCCGGTTCGATGTTGTTATGCGCCGTCGTGAGAGGGATGCGTTGGCCGAGGTCGGTCAATGGCGGCGGGAAGTCATGATTCTTGGTCGGTTGTGGGCGGGTTTATTGGAGTCGGAAAAGCGAGCAAGCGAGAGTCGACATGCGAGAAGGGGAAAATGCCATTTCCCGTTCTGCAGTCGAGAGATCTCTTCTCGGCGCACACGCACGGTTGTTGGGCGTGCGCACGAGAGAGGGCGGGCGAGAAAGAAGAGAGGACAAGACAAAAGCAAAATGGCGTAAATGAAGGGGACAAAAGCAAAAAACAAGAGGCAGCAGCTGGCGATCCGTTTAGAACACCAGAGCGGCACCCTTCGTCTTCTTGTCACCACTGGAGGGGGGTTAGTATGGGTCGGAGAACAAGCCATGACATATAGTAAGGGAAGTACGTACCCAAGCTCGAAGTGCTTGGTGCGCTTCAGCGGCAGCTGCTTCTTGGCCTTGCATGATGTGCACTCGAGACGCAGCACGATCTTCTTGGTGGTCTTTGCCTTCTTGTGGAAAATCTGCTTGGTCTGACCACCATAACCGGACTGCTTACGGTCGTAACGACGCTTACCCTGCGCGAACAGGCTGGCCTTGCCCGTCTTGTACTGCGTGACCTTGTCTGTTGCTTGTTAGCTTTCTGTTGCCCTGGCGTTGTTGTTCCTCCGACAGCATTGTCTCCCATCTGGCACTCGTCGGAATTCGTCGTCGGCTGGTCGATCGTGGATGTTGAAGTCGTCAGGTCGTCGTTGGCCCGAGAGGGTATGGTTTTGGTATTTGTCCCACGCCTGACTCCCTGGTTCCCTGTGGTCCAGCCGCCTTGTTGTTCTTCGATGCCATGATGCCGTTGCCGTCCTTCAAGTGCCAGATAGGATGCGTGTCTCTCGTCCGGAAAAGGATATATACGTACGCTGGGTGTGCTTGCGGCACTCCTTGCCCTTGCCTGTACGTCAAGAAAAATCACAGGTTAATATCCATATCCATTGCTCGTTCAATAATATTTTGTCGTCGGGGAGAAACGGTGGAGTCCTTGTTCAGTCGTCGGTGTTCGATGGAGGGGATGTAAACGCACAGTAGGTCTTTCTCGTCTCTGTACACGGAACATGGTTAGCATTCAGAATTTCAACATGGTGTCAGCCTCTCCAAGAGTCACGAGCCGTCCTTTCCATCGCCAACAAATGTCGTCCGTTGCCGTTGCCATTATCCATCGTCCGTCGTATCGGGTGGTCCGAGAAACTGCTCTGCGAAGAAAATTTCGACATGGGGCGTCTTCCTCGATCCAATCTGCGATTTCACGATCGATTCGAGACGGCTCGGACGGGCTTTTGGCGGCAGCTTCGGGACTTGTTGGCGATATCTTTTGACGCTCGTAATTCTCCTGCGATCTGGATTGTCGTTTCGACTACTTACTGGGAATGTTGACCATCTTGGCGGTTGTTACTCGGCTGGAGTCGTTGTCGTTGGGTGTGATGTGATGGTCGTGAAGTGTCGATTTTGCGGGAGTGCAAAAGAAGCTCGCTTGATGTTAGACCTAGGGGGTTTTTTTTGCACACAGTCTCTAATTTTTCCGACCTAAAAAAAGTTTGTGCGTTCCGGCAGCCCCAAGGCAAAAAAAGAGGGGAGGAGGGGACGGCAAAAAATTATTGTTGTGGCTGATGCGCACCGCCACAAATTCCAGAGAAAATGGGACCCACTTGTGAGAGATGGTCCAAGGCTTTGCACGTGACACTGTCCTGCACAATTTTACACTGTCTCGGCACTGTTCCCATACAAACTGAGGACATTGCACTAACACAAACCAACAGGGACGATCTCCACTGCGCTTGACTTTTTGCCTTTTGTATTTCCTCACATTGATTGACCCCATCGCGCAACATTTCATGCTTGCGCATTTCTCCGGAATTGCACCCAGAGCAAACTGCAGCAGATGCAATTTCGGGTCTTTCTCTCTTTTGTCTCTGAAAGTGTCAGCGTGCATCAGCGGCCGTTCTTCCCCTGCGGGAAAGAAGCAATTCAAGCGTCGTGTTCGATATGCTTCGTTCCTTCACGCTGGGAGGTATGTCGTACTTGTATCTGAGGGAGGCAGGAGGAGGCACTTCGACTTCTTACTGTTCTTACACAGCCGGCGGTTCGTTCCTGATGATTTGCACTAGTTGCGCATCACAACAGCCGTTGCTGATGTCAACTCCAGTTGGACTTTGGTTTCGTGCCGACTTCTGTCACATATTATTTTTGATGTCGAAATTTCGAAATCCAACTTATCACAAAAGCCCTCTTCATCACCTGCGTCAAGATAAGCATTATGGCTGAACCTCTCCAAACATGCTATCTCAGGCCTGGAATTAACCGGTGCCTGGTTCCTGCATACAAAACACGGCTCACAGCACATGGTCTGCCGTGACTGGCCTGGTCTGTTGGCCTGGCCTGTGGTTTTGGCCTGCTGAATCTGACAACAACCAAGATCGACTTCGAGCGCTTTTGGCGGCTGTACTGCAATCACACATGGCAGCCACGATATGCCTTTTGACCGGAGAATTCACACAAAATACGGAGTGCAGGCATCTCACACCTCTCACCTTGCATTCTCCTCGGCATGGTCACCCCTGAGGGTTCAACTCCCACGCTGTTGCGCCACACGGGGGAGGTTGTGATGGTGGAGCTGTTGGAGATTTCCGAGGGTGAAAAGGGGCACGATGATGCCATTTTGATTTTCCTCGACGTCACAGCATCTCCTATTTCGCGATGGCTCTGAACATGGACATGTTCAGAAGGCTTTCCCACCAGCCACTTCGTTCACCGGCTCATCTTTTCCTGCTTTTGGCCTGAACATCTTCCCTCTTCAGCTTCCATGCCATCCCATCTTTGCTCGTAAAGTCGCACTCCGCACTCCGTGGACGATGCTCCGCTGTCTGACACAACCATCCCTGCGATCCCCATGCCAATCATCCGATACCCCGTAGCTGTCGTATTTTGGGAGTGTTTTGTTCGCCCAAAGATTACGGAGTGGAAGCGAGCGCCTGCGAGTTTGAGATATGATGGAATTCAGGTATGATCTCTGAACGAAAGACGTGGCCCATGTCCTTTCACCAAACAAACCCCAACCAACCTCGGGCTGGGAGAGCTACGGAGTAGATCGCCCCCATGCGCGTTTTGGCGTTGATAATTTGACTGTTGGTTTTCCCTCAGCTCACTACCAAACTAGATAATAACGACAGCAACGTCCAGTGTTGTGCCGTCTTCTTGTCCGTCGTTCGAGTTCAATGGCGGACTGTTGGTTCGGGCTTGTTCGTTTGTTCTCCATTGTTCTTTCGAGTGCTTCCTCCCTTGTTCCCCTTTCTCCCTTTCTTCTTTTGTCCATGTATCCCTCACAAGATAAACCAACAAACGTGCCTGCCACGCTACGCCATGTCAACTTTCCCCTGCTTCGTCTCTCATCGCGTCTCCCAGGATTTCTGAAGCTAGGTCCGAAACGATCCCCCCAAAAGAATTCTCAAAGTGATCCTTTGTTGTTTCTCCCCAAATGGCGGACTTCCTTTCCGACAACACCCTCGAGAGCAGCACTGGGGGGTTGTTTCCATGACCAGGCCAGCTATGACCAGCTCAGACCAGCTTCGAGATAGTCTAGGCCCGTCCAGGCCTAGGGCCAGGCCAATAGGGCCACCTGCCGTAGTCAGTTTTCGCAATAATCTCTCTTCGTCGTTGCCCCTGCAAGTGCGTGTGAGATGCGATAGGGGAAGCTCACTGAGCTGTGGAGGTGAATGTGACGGACAAGAGAGCCAATGAGGGCAGAAAAGACAAAAAAGAGGAGAAGGAAAAAAACCAAAGAGCCCTTGATGCCCTGAAGGCTTGGCTGCACCGCAAGGACCACCTCCATCACGTCCATTGCAGAATAAGCGTGCCGATCTTTCAGGCCGTCCGTCGCAGACAAAGGGCCCACTGCCCTGGCCGTTTCTCCGCAAATCGACTTCGATTTTGTTGGTTGTGGTTATGGTGGTGTGTGTGCCGTCGACGAGCACGAAAAAAGAAGATGTGTTGCAGCCGACCAAGATACGGCTTTTGGAAGGGTGTGGGAGACTGTGGGATTCGTCGAGAGGACACGCAAGACAGAGGGCCCGCATGTGGAAGTTGCGGGAAGAAGGGCAGAAAAGTGCAGAAAAAGAAGGATGGAAGCAAAGAAGAAAGAAGGAATGGAAGAACAAGAACATCGCTGCCTTGATTCTTTTGATTTGCTTGTGCCTGCCTCCGCACCAATATTCGGGTCAAATATTAACAAGCACATGCCTGCGCACTGAAATTGAAACATGGCAAGTTTGCTCGTCGCCTGTTGCTTGATAGTGACCGTAGCATCGTTGTGTATCGTCAGCGCGAGGAGGAGCCCATTATTATGATGGCTAGTAGGAAAGGTACATGTAGAGAGAAGGCAGATAGGAAAAGGAGCAAAGTTGAGATGAGATCAAATCTGGCTGTTGCCATAATAATGCTCTCTTGTAATGGTTGATATTGCTCCTTCCCTGCATCGCTCCCTCCATCTGGGTGGGTTGTTCCTTCCCCGTGTTCTTGCTCCGTTGCCTGTATTCGTACGGGCTGTGTTCCGTACCCCGTGCTTGTTCTTGCCCTGCCTGGTAGTCTGGTGCATCTTTTGCATTTGGAGGAAAGAACGTCTGCTCCTTCCTCGTTATATTGGGACTCCAATACACCGTGCTTCCCACTTCATATCTCCTCACATTCCGTCTGCCCCTTTCCTTCTGCTTGATCCCTTTGTTATCGTCGTCTTCATCTTCCACCAACCCCAATAACAACACAGTGAGGCCTGTGGCCCACCGAGTGCGGCACAGCCCAGAACCCTTATTAGCCCCCAAACCCACATCGCCCACAAATACCAGGCAAACTGCCGTGGTTGTTCCCCTCTCGAGTCCGACGCCAGAGTTGACTCTTCTGGATATTTTGTCGACATCATCGCCGTCGCAGTCGCCTCGAGCCTTCGTTTGGACTACCTTTGATCTCCGAGGGCCGTCCCTGTTAGCCCACCTCGCCTCTCCGTCACTGTCCTTATGTGCCTCGAGTCGGCGCGTCTCCGTCTTAGTGAGATACGCTTCACTTTGCGCAAGTTTCCCACAGTATTGTCGTCGGATCCCGTACTCGGCCTTTGCACCTCGCTCTTCTGGCAGCCTCCTCGTCGCGACCTTTGCCTCACTTGTTGATCTGCTGCTCTTTTCCACTACCACCTTCCTGCCGTTGCCGTATCTGGCCAAGAGGTGCCCTGTGACCAAAACAAGCCGACCAAAACACGGTCCCTGCTTTCACACTACGGCCACAACAACCTAGTGCCGTCGACTATCCTATTGAGAGGTCCCCCAAGAGCCCCAGTCTCGAGGACAAGCGTATCTCGCGACGCACCGGCCACCACGGGAGTTTTCTGCCCTGTTATGAAGAAATACCATTGCTGAGTCCGGCGGAGCACGACTACTGAAAGCTACTGAGAGCTACGAAAGACGCCGTGCCCCATTGGCATTTTACCTAGCTTGTCATCTTGCGCTAGTCTGCGGACACCACTGACCTTGCCAGTGGAGCCTCTAACTTGTCTCCAATCCAGAGGCTCCTCTCAGCGGTCCACACGTCCACACACCAACACACACAAAGCAACCTTCCCCGCGGTCGTCGCTTTGTCTTCCTTCTCCCTCGCTTGATTGTCTCCCATCTCCTTCATTCCTCTTCCGTCTCGCCGTTTGCTTGTTTTTTGTCTTCTGGACGACTCGGCCTGCTGTTTTTTCTTTTGCGCTCGACTTTCACGGCTACATTCGTTGACTTGAACATCTCAACATCTTCGACGATAGTGCTCCAAGCGCCCCTCACCGTACGTTTATTTTTGGCTTGAGAATGGTAACGGACCAACGGACGTCCCATCTCACACCTTCGACCTGCCATGCGTGGCGCAGAGAGACTGTTTTGAAAAATACCCCGACGTGAGCTGCATGACCAGACGCAAACTTCCAATATTTATACATTTGCACCACCTTCCTTGCCGGTGGAACGCCAGGGCGCCTTATCCGCGCCGCATAACCCGCCGTTGATATATTCAGGCCAGATGGACCGCGATTTACGAAGGTGATCGACCGGGAGCCCCGACCACCAGACTTTGGCTTCCTCGACGGATCGCACGACCGATCACACCAACCAGATTTTCATACGAAATGCAGATACACTGCTGATATCCGTCCTACCGACCACAATTCCAAAAGAACGCAGCCGCCCGCCATGGAAGGCCGCTCTTCTTTCGGCCGTGACCGCGACCGGGATCGAGACCGGGATCGGCCCGGGAGCATGCCTGAGCACCCCACCTCCCCGCCCCCACAGTTTGCTTCTCCCCAGCTCGACCACCGGGCAGGGCCACAGCTGTCTCAGGCATCCCAGATATCTGGCTCACAGTCAGCGTCGTCTCGGATCCCTCATCTTCCCTCATTGCCAGAGTCGCCTCTGACGCCTTCGCGCCCAAATGAGAGCGATACATTTTCGCTCGCAACTACCGTCTCCCGGTCCAGTATCAATACCCGCAGCTCCACTGCGCCGGACGACACATCTACCCCTGCTTCCGCGCCTCCTCCTTCCACAATGCAGCCGACAATTCGGGCTGTCACACCTGAACCCCTCGACCACCGCAGAACCGTGACACAAGACCTGCTGGATGCAGCCAACGCCTACTCGAGCAGCTCATCTTCCACAGTACCTCCCCCACCACCACGCGTCTTTGGTTCCATGTCACCACAAGGCTCGCCAAGAGCATTGTCTGGCCCGGGTTCTCTGTCTCACCACGGCAGAGAAACCAGTCGCCGCCAAGGCGTTGTGTTCAGCGACGCCATGGCCAGCCCCCTTGACGGTGGTAGCATTGCTCCGTCCAGCCCCCCACCACCATCGTCACGACCTGTGGGCTTTCGTCCTCGGACACATACCATGGACGGCGTTTCTTTGTTTCGCGAGCCACTCGTACCCGGGACCTCTTCCGAGACAAGGAACAGGGTTGGTTCCTTTTCCTCATCAGGGACCGCCGACAGCAGTTTTCGCTCGACGGCCTCGCTGCAAGGTCCCCCGCTTGACTCTCTTCTCAGCTACCCTCAGATTGCCCCCACCAGGTCTTCTGAGACGCAGGCAACTCTGACGTCAGCTCCCACCGGCGGAATTACTGCATCCTCATCTGCAGCAAGCATCTCCTCTCTTGGCGGGACCGGGTTCGCGTCGTCTGCTACCTCGGCTGCTTCGTCGCGAGACAAGAAGACGTCGAGCAGGCGCCTTATCAAGAGATCGACATCACGCCCAACTTCGCCTCTCATCTCACCACCACCGTCCGTCGACTCCTTGCCATTACCGATCCCCACCGGCAATGCCAACAAGGTGCTTATGCTCATGAAGACCCTTTGCGGCAGAATGCGTGGCGAGATTGAGTACCGAAACCTGGGCGAGGACTCATGGCACCGGGGTGTCGCATATATCGAGGAAGAAAAGGGCAGTCTCATGTTCGATGCTGGCGACCACGGGCCATTCCACGCCGCAATCGTTGCCGATCTTCGTGGATGCCGTGTCGTCCCCACAGGCCGGCCAGACAAGGATGATCAGTGCTTGGAGGTCGCCAATGCCCAGGCGACTACCGAGATCGTCTTCCGGCCCCTTGTGTCAGCCGAGTTCGATCTGTGGCTAGCTGCCCTCCTCTGCTGGCAGCAGCTGCGTCTAAGCCCCGGTGTTGTCGCTGCTGCTCCTCCCACCTCCAAGCCGCCCACCAGCCGCAGCACGAGCTCGTCCACCATTGACTCTGTTAAGCGCCGGGCTTCTGCGGCCAAGGCCAAGGAGGGCGCCATTATCAAAGTCGGCAAAGTCATGCTGTGGGACAATGGCGTTGCTACATCACCGCGCGCCATTGTCAAGCGGCCGTTCACTCGAGACCTCAGATCAGTGCAGACGTCGTGGCGCCGTGTGTCATGTATACTGCAAGGCAATGGCGAGTTCAAGCTCATGACAGAAAACGACGTCACAATTTTGTCGGTCATTGAACTTTGCCAGCTCGGCCGTTGCGCCATCCAGCAACTCGATAAATCCGTTCTCGACGAAGACTATTGCATTGCCATCTTCCCCATCTATGCACCGACATCGACACAACTATCCATCTTCCGACCTGTATATATCGCACTTGACTCGAGAGTCGCCTTCGAAGTGTGGTTTGTCTTATTAAGAGCCTTCGCCATCCCCGACGTTTACGCTCTGGACCCTGCCAAGGGCAACCAGGTTTACGCCATTACCGACATTCAAGCCGAACACGAGGAGGCCGTAGACGATGACACAGCACCGCCAACCCCTGAAGAGCAGTTTGTCGAGCTGGGCGGTAACGGAACACCAGAGGAGCCTGTACGGTTGAGGCACAGACGTTTGTTCCGCCTCGAGAAGACGCTCAACCTTCGCGTCACGGAGGCCAAAATCAAGCCTCGCACACTCCCTGACGGCACGCCTGTACAGGTGCCACAACTGCCACAGGAGCGTCCGCACGATCGGCACCATGACAAGCACCATGACAAGTCAGGGAAGAACAATAACAGCCCCAGCAATAACGACCCTGACCAGCTTATCGGCAACTATTTGGCCGAGGTGATCCTCGACGGCGAGGTTCGTGCACGCACGACCATCAAGAGCGAGACAAAGAACCCATTCTGGCGGGAGGACTGCGAGTTTGGCGACCTTCCGTCAACCCTGCCCTATCTGTCGGTTGTCCTCAAACGCGTGGAGGGCAACCTCGATAGCTTTACGCACCAGCTCCAGGCATCTTTGGGTCTGCCAAAAACGGGCAACTTGCGCGAAATCAACTTCGGTGCCGTTGATATCCCCTTGCTCAATCTCGACCGGGGCAAAGACCATGAGCAATGGCTCCCTATCATTGACGATCGACAGCACACCGTCGGCACTATGTTGGTTAAGATCCACCACGAAGAGTTGGCAGTCTTGTCTGCAAAAGAGTACATGCCCATTTCGGACATGCTGCACAAGTTTAGCTCTGGCCTCACTCTGCAGATTGCAGAAGTGATGCCGGGCAGTTTGCGCCGCCTGTCTGAGGTATTCCTCAACATCTTCCAGGTCTCTGGCGCAGCCAGCGAATGGCTTATGGCTCTTGTCGAGGATGAGATTGATGGCATCGGAAATCAGACAACGATGAAGAAGATGCGCTTCAGTCGGCGCCTCCGGTCCAACGATTCTATGGAGTCGTCAAGCGACCGCGAGCAACATGTCCGTGACATGGGTCGCTCGCTTCAGGGCGAGGCTAACCTTCTCTTCCGGGGCAACTCCCTCCTGACGCAGGCTCTCGAGTTCCATATGCGCCGTCTTGGCAAGGAATACCTGGAAGAAATTCTGTCTGAGAAGATCTTTGAAATCAACGAAATTAACCCCAACTGCGAAGTCGACCCCAGCAAGGTGCCACCAGGCGAAGATATCCACAAGCACTGGGACCAGCTCATGTCCTTCACGTACGAAGTGTGGGAGTGTATCGCGGCCTCGGCATCCCGGTTCCCTCCTGAGCTTCGCCACATTCTCAAGTACATCCGTGCTGTCGCCGAGGATCGCTACGGTGACTTTTTGCGGACCGTCGCCTATACAAGCGTTTCCGGTTTCCTGTTCCTTCGCTTCATCTGCCCCGCGATCCTAAACCCCAAGCTGTTTGGCCTCCTCCGTGACCATCCGCGTCCACAAGCTCAGCGTACTCTGACTCTCATGGCCAAGGGCTTGCAGGCACTTGCGAACCTGTCCCACATTGGCAAGAAAGAGATCTGGATGGAACCCATGAACCGGTTCTTGCTTAGCCAGAGACAGTCTGTCAAGGACTTTATCGACGCTGTGTGCTCGATCCCCGCCGAGAAGCCAAACACGGCCCCTGTCTTGCCTGCTTCGTACTCGACGCCCATTGCCATCATGGGCCGGCTTTCGCCTGTTGCGCGCGAGGGCTTTCCCAGCCTGCCCTACCTGATCGACCACACGCACTACTTTGCCGCCCTCGTTAAGATGTGGATGGATGCACATCCGCTCTCGGCGCCAACAACTGTCTATGACGGCGATCTTCTCGAGTTCAACAATATTTGCGTGGAACTCCAGGGGTGGGCAGACGAGTGCTTTACGCGCACGGAGCTGTTGCGCCAGTCCAACGATGCTGGAAGCTCGCATGTCATGTCCGACGACACGATTGCTGAGTCGATGGAGAAGGACAGCTTGGCTGACACGGTCAATCTTTCCTATGGCAACAGCTCGACCTGGATGGACACTGCAGCAGAGGACGTCAGTATCAGCAGCTACAGTGCCCATGTCAGCAGCCGTACTGCAGGAGGACTCGCACCACCCGGGTCGTCTGGCAGTGAAATCGACGACAATTGGGGCCGCGATCACAAGAGCCGCCAGATGAGCAGCAGCAGCGCCAAAGACAGCAAGGACGGCAACGGGCAATATGATGTCGGCGGCTCAATCAAGATGTTGAGGAACGGCAAGCAAGCCCGTAAGTTTTTGAGCGGCATCATTAACCGCAAGCCGCGCACGGCTAGCCCCGAACATGTCGGTACAGGCGGCGGCCGTGACAACGAGTTCGACAAGGACCGTGACCTCGGCCTCGAGCGCGACGGCAAAGACAAGGACAAGGATCGCGGCAAGGGCAAGGACCGTGGCCGCGAGCAAGACCGCGACAAAGACCGCGACCATGACCATGATCACCACAAGCTCTTCCACCATCACCACAAGGACAAGGAAAAGGATAAGGAGAAGGAGAAGAAAGAAGAGAAAGAGAGGGAGAAGGAGAAGGTGAAGCTCAATAAGCGCGAAAAGTCTGCCAAATCCGAAAAGTCGGACAAGAGCCGCAGCCTCAACCTGGGCGAGTCGTGGGTACCTTCCCCATTCACCGCCCCAGAGCTCCCACCGCGGCACAAGGACAAGTAAGGGGCCTAGAAGTCGCCAGCCCCTCGTCATACACATTTGATTTCATTTGTTTTATATTTTTGTATAACTACAGGCCCCATTTGGTTACGGCCAATGGGGCACTTATACCTTTTTGCTTTTGAATTAGACGAAAAGCAAAGAGGTTTTTACGGGCGTTATGACATTTTTGGGGAAGGGGGATGAAGAAGCGAGCCAGTCGTTCTTTTCTTGTTGCATCAGCCGCGGAAAGACTTTGAATCACGATGTTTTACCATATATATCCCAATACCATATTTTGAATTTGCTTATTTGAAATCCAAAAACTGTCTCAATGATCGCTCCTTCCCGTAAACGTAGTTGAATTGACCATGGTCAACCCCTGAATCTAGATAGCAGGAGGAGGTCGATATGCTCCTTCCGTATTGACAACATAGCGCATCGCACCTTCCCATTGTTTACATTCAGAGGACAAAATGTGACCATCTCTCTTTGCTCCTGAATTTCTTCTTCTCACTTCCAGAATTCTATCTAATTCATGTGCCGTTTTTAACAAATTCCATAGACCGACAAACCTCCGACACGCTCTTCCCTTGCGCGCGATTCATATCTTGATAATTCCATCCTACCCAATGGCTGACTGGTCGGAAATCTTTGAGCAGCGCCTCCAAACGGTGCTTGAGGACGGCAAAGAGCAGAATGGAAAGGGGGTCGAGAGAAACAACGGTGGCTCAAACTTGTTTCCTGGCCTCGACTTCGACCTCACGCCGCCACCCACACACCAAAAGGTGTCCACGGATCCGACATCTGCCTTTTTCGAGTCGATCCGGGCTCAAAGTCGCTCGGGTAGCCAGGTCGCCACGCCTGCTTCTACCTCTGCCTCGACATCATATGCCGTCGGCAGCGGCAACTATACCTACCAGTACGGCGACTCGTCGTCCGTGCCTTCGCGTGCCTTTGTCACGCCCGCCGCGCAGGTGATCCGGACATCGTCGCCTATCGTCGACACCACCAGCCAGCCTCATCTGAAAGGCTTACAGGGTGAGTCCCGGTGCGCGAATAATAACTATTCACAAAGCTTCATCTGACTATCTGTAGAAAGCTACTCCACGCGGGCCGAGGAGCTGCATGGCGAGGCGGCCAGGCGCATGGCCAATGCACAAGACATGCTCGAGGCCGAGCTTGGGAGAATGGCGCAGACGGAAGACGCGTTCTTGTCGGCCGTGGCGGACAAGCAGGCACACTTTAGCCGGCCCGTCGAAGACTGGATGGTCAAGGTGCGGACGCGGGACAATAACGCAACCGGGGGCAGCAATGGAGGGCAGGTGGAAAAGGACGAGCGAATTGTCGACCGGATCGCGACCATTCGTGCTGCCGCCACGACGCTCGGGGCAGACCTCGAAAAGCTGTGGGCCGAATGGGGCCAGGCGCACGGCGAGGCGACGGCTGTGCTGCAGGCCATGACTGGCGGCCTTGACAATGACAATGATGGTGATGATGGTGACAACGACGAAGATGAGGAGCGGGACGAAATCCTCGCCAAGGCCGAGAGGGAGCTCGACGCCGCCGCCCACGACGCGATGAAGGAGATGAAGGACAATGAAAAGGTCAGCCGTCCCCTTCTAATCCGGTGTTGATGAGTACGCTTCTAACAGCAACAGACTTTCAAGAAGGCCATCTTTGCCGAGGAGTGTAAGCTGGCACAGATGATGCTGTCGAGGCAGTCCAAGTACGACTAAATATGGTGGATTGTGTGTGTACTGTTGGTGGGAAAGGGAGCAATAGCGGCGTTATGTTTCGTCGGGATTGATGGTGTTTTACAAGTTCTTTGCTTTATGGCGCTGTTTTCATGTTTGCTTCGTCGCATATATTCTTTAAAAAGCTCATTAAATGCAAATCTATGGTATTACAAGGGACAGAGCACCTAGAGATAGCGGTGATGTCATTTCTAAGAAATCAGATGGTGAACAAATAAAACAACTGCCCCCCTGCAAACGCATCTACCTTGTTCCACGGGCTCCTGCTGGCGCGTCTGTCCGCCGCTTCTGCAGAGACCGGCCGACGGCATCGCGCACCATGGGATCCGCCCGAATGGTGTTCTGCACCAGCCACTCCTTGATCTTGCCGCGCACGTTGCTCAGCACCTCGTCCTGGCCGACAAAGGGCGCCATCTCCATCTCCAGCAGCCGCGTGGCGTCCTGGTCGAGTGACCGGCTCGTGGCCTCGAGGCGGTCCAGGGCAGCCAGCAGAGCCGGATCGGCCGCGCCCTTGGCACCGCCGCCATTGGCCGCCTCGCTGTCGGCCGTCACGATCTGGCCGCTGCGGGTGTCGGCGCCCAGCAGCGGGCCGATCTGGTTGAAAGCGATGTACATGGTCAGACTCAGCTTGCGGGCGAGCTGGATGGCCTGGAAGGGCAGGTAGGGGCCGTGCTGGGGCGACAACAGAGCAAAGAGCGGATTCACGAAATCGGTCAGAATCTGCGGGTGGTACGGCCGCGAGACGGTGTGGAGCTCAAACACGAGCACGCTCGTCAGGACCAGCCAGCGCTCGTAGCGGCCCCAAGTGAGGTAGCCGATGAGGCCGAAGCCATAGAGAGCAGCGGCCGCGACGGCATAGTAGGGCGCCAGAGCGCGGACGCCCATGGAGACAAAGTCGTAAATGGTGGAGCAGCGGTTGGCGCCGTTGTTGCTGTTGTTGGTGGCCCAGGCTACGGAGATAGGTCCGAAGCGGTCGTAGGCAAAGCGGCGGGCCGGGTCGAGGAGCGTGTCGGAAGCGGTCTTGAGGTGCACAAAGTAGGCGTTGATGGCACCCTCGTCGCCGCCAGCAGAACCGGCCTTGTCGGGGTGATGCAAAGCAGCCAAGCGGCGGAAGCGCGACTTGATCTCGCGGTCGGTGGCGGCGAGGGGCACGCCGAGGTCGCGGTAGAAGGTGCCGGCACGGCGGAGCTCGTAGTCGGCCTCGTAGATCGTGTAGGCGAGATAGAGGGCGACAACGAGGATGTGGATGCGTCGACGATGCTCGGCGAATCGTGGCGTGCCGGGCATGGGCCGTGGGTCGCCGGCGCGGATGGTGAGGGAGTAGTAGATGGACTGTGCCCAACCAGTGACGAACTGAGGAGTGGGAGGAGGGTTAGCTATGTTTGTGATGCGTTTTCGGGATGCAAAGTAAAGCAAGGAGAGACAAACGTTGGGCAAGAAGCTCCAGCCGACGAGTGAGAGAAGGCCGGACATGGTGGCGGTGTTTCGGTGTTTCGGTGGTTTGGGGGATGACGGAGCTCGTTGATGGTTCGTCGAGGTCAGGAAATCACCAGAGGTCAAGTGTCGGCATCGTCGAGGGTGGTAGAAGACAAAGAGAGGTTGAAAGGTCGAAAGTCGCGATGGGTTGAATGAAGTCGATGCAGGTCGAAATTCCCTAAATCGGCCAGCTGTGGTGCAAAGTGTCCCTTTCTGCCCTGAATGGAAGCCTTCATTGTCAAGGTCGCCTTCTCCCTGAACACGTTCTTTAATTAGTGGGGGTTAGCGCTACACCAAAAGCGCGTTCACTGGCCTCAATTCACACGGGTCAGGCCGTTGTAGCCAGGCACAGGGGCGCACAAGCTTCAGCGAATGACGAGCCATGTCTTACAGCAAAACGCCCCACGTTCGTTCTTTCCTGCGAAATGCGTGACAGATTTGGGTGCACCTTTTTCACTGCGAAGCAGTCCGTACTCTGACCAAAAAATGTCGGCAAGTGCTACTCGCGTTTCATTGGCTAATCAGGAAAGAAGTATATGTATAGCACGTTTGCCAGACTGGGGGCAAATGGAAATAACGAACAAGAGGGTGAGATCCGAAAAGGTGGGCGTGAGATATGCCGCGTATTGTTACGTCAATCTGTTTTTGGTGCAAGAACGTTGGGGTTATGTTTATGGTTATGGTTGGGATTCCTGCTGCAAATGGGCGACATCCAGCCCATAGCTCCATTCATACAGGCGACAGGTGTGCTAAATGCTTATTCCCCCGGGTCTCCGTTCCCGTTTCCGCTCACCATCCCCGATCGAACGTCTCCTCTTACTTCTTGACCCTTGATCTCGCTCGTATATTCCGTGTTTCCCACTCGTATTCACCTTTGTACACCCTCTTGCTCCTTCGCATCATATTTACAGTCTTATACACTCTTTAACTTTCAAATGCTTTGATTAATCAATATCTTCCATTTCAAACACTATCATCCGCCATAATCGACGAACTCGGCAAACACCACGCTCTCGCTTTGCATCTACAACTTCGACATTGGCCGCTCCTTGTTCGCCAGGTCTCGGAGGATCTTTCTGAGGATTTTGCCAGACTTCGTGTGTTAGTGTTTGAGTAATAAAATTGTCTAACAGGACAGAAACTTACCGGGTTCTTGGGAATCTCGTCGATAAACACGACGCCGCCAACCAGCCGCTTATACGGCGCCACCCGCTCTGCCAACCACTTGGCAATATCTTCGCCGGTGGCCTTGGATCCCGGCACGCGCACAATGTATGCGCGGGGCCGCTCCTCGCCGTTAACCTCGACACCAATCACGGCAGCATCGGCAATGTCGGGCCGCTCAATCAGGACGGCCTCGAGCTCGGCCGGTGCCACCTGGTTGCCCTTGACCTTGATAAGCTCCTTGCGGCGATCGACGATATAGAAGGCCGCACCCGGGCCGTAGCGGTTGACATAGGCAATGTCGCCCGTCTTGAGCCAGCGTGTACCGTCGGCGTCGACGTGGATCGTGCCCTCGGTGGCCTTGGGGTTGCGCCAGTATCCTGTGAGGAGCGTGGGGCCGGACACCCACAGCTCACCAGGTTTGTTGGGCTCGACAATGTACCGCGGGCCGCCGCTACCCTCACCGTTCTCGTCGACTTCGACAAGCCGCGCCGAGCAGTTGGGCGACAGCTCACCGACGGAGCCGTGGTCGGCCTCGGTGTCGGCATGCCATGTCATGCAAGTGCAGGTGACTTCAGTCATGCCCCAGCCCTGGTGGACGGCGAGCGCGTCCTCGGGCCACAGCTTCTGGAGGGCTGTGGCAGACTCACGGGCCAAGGGTGCAGCACCACAGCCGACAGCCTCAACGCTGCTCAAATCAAACTTCTTGACGATTGGGTGTTTCGAGAGGGCGACGGCAATGGGCGGCACGAGCGTCAGCATGGTGATGCGGAATTTCTGGATGTGCTCGAGCATCTTGACAAAGTCAAACTTGCCCATGAGGTACACAGGGATGCCCATGTGGGCAAAGTTGGCCACAAAGTACGTCTGGCCATAAGCGTGGTACAACGGCAGGAAGCACAGGCCGACGGTGCGTTCGCGGGCGGCTTGGATCTCGGGATCGTTGTTGCCGATAGCTACAACACCGGTACAATTGGCGACATAGGCACGATGGCTAATCTCGACGCCCTTGGGCACACCCGTGGTACCACTGCTGTAGTTCAGACAGCAGGTGGTGTTCTGCGGGTCCTCGGGCTCGACCCAGTCCCAGACAAGTGCACGCCGGAAGTTGCCCTGCAGCAAATCGAGCCAGTGCCGAGCACCGCTCTTGCCGCCGTCGGCAAGGGGTTGCTGGGGAGGGCGCTCGGCAGCAACAACAGCAGCCGGTGCGTCGGCCGACTCGTCGAGCACGAATATCCGGTTGTGCGGCAGACCGACCTCGTCAGCGGCTCCAACAGCAATCTCCAAGCTGGCGGCGGCCGTCACCAAGAACTTGGCGCCCGAGTCGCGCAGCTGGTGGGCGAGCTCACGGACGACAAACGACGGGTTGGCACCAGAAAAGACACCGCCGGCCATCAGGACACCGAGGAAAATGGAGGGGAAGTAGATGTTGTTGCCCGAAAACAGCAGCACGCGGTCGCCGCGCTGGAGGCCGGCATCCTGCAGGCCGAGGGCGACACGCTTGGCGAGGAGCCGGTAGTCGGACTTGGTGACATAGTGGGTGTCTGGCCGGTCGGCATCGATCATAATCTTCTTGTCCGTGAGCGGGCTCTGAGACGAGCCGAAGATCCATTTTTGCAGTGAGCACTGCGGGATGGGCTCGGTGTGCCGGGAGACGATTGTCATGATGGCGTCTAGTGATGTCAAGTGACGTTTGACTGTTGGTTTATTGAGTGGTTGCTGGAAGTGCCGGCGAGCTGTCGACAGGTATCGAGTGATATCGACGTTGACAATGTCTAGGATATCTTCAAGGAAAAGATCGCCGACGCTGTGATGCAAGAATAGAGGGAAAACGAAAGACTGTGCCGTCTACCCGTCTACTTTATTTCTCGACTCGAAATGACGGAAGGGTGAAGGGAAGAGGGCAATAGAGAAACACTCGGAAGGCAAAACTGCACTCGCTTTTGCAATCGTACTAAGATGCAGCTCGAGAATATCGAGGTCACCAACTGGCCAGAGACGAAGCGAGGCGACCTTCGATATATTTATTATGAGGATGGAAATAAAGAAACAGGAACAGGCCGAAGAGGAGAACGACTTCTCTCTTGCCATTGTGCATCCCCATTCTTCTCATACCCTGGGCCCCGGAGCACGGAAGACTGGCAATAAAAAGAAGACAAAAGAGGAGAAGCGGCCAATGGTGCATTTTGTTTGGTTGGAACTGGGCTGGCTGGAGTCGGAGTTGGAGCTGGACTGGGATCTGGGAGCTGGAGCAATCAAGCGAGCCGAGGCTGGCCAACTGTCCGTTTGTTCCATTTCGGACTTTAGTTGTTTTTTGGACGTTTTATTTTGGTGTTGCTGGAGGGGACAAAGGCGACGAAAGGGAGGGGAAAGGGGAAAGGGGAAAGGGGAAAGGGGAGAAGGGGAGAAACAAGCCCAGACTTTCCAGATTTGTCAAGGAAGAACAGAAAACATGGCAAGTCATGGCGAGTCAGAAAAGGATGGAACGATCGATACTGCGCTCGCTTGGACAGGTTGCTCCTTCCTTTGCTCGATTCCACACACACATGACATCTGCGCCTGGGTCAAATAGAAGGAAAGAACTGCCCGACTACAGCGTACAAAGACGCGTACAATAACACAATAGCACGACATATTGGGCCAAAAGACAGGACCATAGGGCAGGAACGACCGTAGCACAACGGGACCCCGTTTCATTACACGGAAGGCACACTTGTACCTGTCATCATCCTACTTCCCAACCCAGCAAACGAGGGAAGTTACGATGTATTCTTTTGAGTTCTCAGTCCTCGCTCTTCATTGTCCATCGGCCTCGTAGATACATGCGGACCGCCTCCTCACGCTAATTGTGCACCTGCCCCAGAGTTTTGGCGCCCCTCTCTATCGTCAATCCGCTCTTGCTTTCCTGCCTCCGAGATACTTACCGCGATTTCCCCCGCTCTCTAGCAGCTCTTCCAGCAGCTTTAGCTTGGCTGATTGGTGCAGTTCCCACCGCGACCATAGCATTCCCCGGATTTCATAGTTTCCCGATTGGGAAAGGACAACCTTTTTTTCCCCCAGGGCCACAGGGCCACAGGGCCACACCTCTTGACTCTTTCCTTTCAGGACATGAACGGAGTACGTCGTATTGCATCTTGCCGTCTCTGCGTCTCCTGCTTTTGTGCACTGCATCTCATCGTTGGCATTTTTTTTTTTCATAACAAACATCACATCACAGGTCAATGAAACCACTCCTGACGCAATTAAATGGATGCCGCCCGGTAGTTATCGCGGGCAATGTGTAATTCGGCTTCTTATTCTGTCGTCGCTGTTGTAGTTCTCCGTCTTGTTGTCTTGTTTCTGTCGTTTCTACTCTTTGTGTCATTTCATCCTTTTGACCTCTTTCTGTCAGCCATCCAGCCTGCCAGTATCGTACATTGTATTGCATAGGGCTGCCTCGTTTTGTTTGCGTCCCCCCGTCCCTTTCCTTTCCCCTCGTTATCGCTTTCCCCGTCCTTTGTCTCGTCAGTCTTTTGTCCCATCTTCCTTGTCTGCTTTGCTTTGTCACTGTCTCCTCTCTCAAAAAATGCTGCATTCTGTTTGGAGCGCATTTCGCCCCCACCTATCGCAAGCCGAGGTCGACTTGCTCCAGTATCAGTGCGGAGAAGTTGCAGCTGCGTCGTATCAGAGTTTAGAGCAGCAGCAAGCGGGAGGCGGGAAGTGATCGACCGTGGATTTTAGCACCTCCTCTCCGGGGTATTACTGTGAACTGAAATCCACAGTAGATAACGTCGTAAAGCTTTAACGGAAAGCGGATGTTCGTCGGCCGACCATGCTCCGTGCTTTGTACTGCATTTACTCGAGACCGAGCTCAGATATTATTATTATTATTCCACTCCTCCTTTCCATTTGCAAACGAGGAAAGCTTCTCCTGAGTTAAAAAGAGCTAGGAAGATACGAATGCGAGCAAAAGCCCGTGTTTGTCTCCGGCAGTTGTGCCGATGATGCGGCTTGGCCGGAAAGTGGAAAGGAGGTGTGCAACGAAGACGAAAAAAGCTACGTCGTACACTCGCATAAATGCACAGAAGATATTGCATCACAAAACAGATTTCACGTAGATGGAGGCCAAAGTTGAGTAATAATGTGCAGAGAGATCCCTTTCGGGCATCTCTGCTGCAGAGTGTAGTCTTGATTCAGAGCTTTTGTTGATGGCCGAGTCGTTCGTGACTGACCAACTGCATAAGTATAAGTACATACCAAAATCACGTCATTGTAATCAACAAATAAACCTCCCAAATGCCCAGTCCTATCCACCTCCGTATCTCCGTATCCAGAAGAAAAGAAACAAGAAAGAAGAAGAAGTACAAGGCTGATAATAAAAGGAAGTATTTGTAAAAAGAAGAAATGGAGAAAAACTCCTCAAACCGGGTTGCCGATCTGGCCGGGGTATATCAAGAGAAAAGAAAGAGAAACCAAGAAAGGAAAAAGAAGACAAAAGTAAAGAAAGTCGTTATGAGAGGTAGGATTAGGTCGTGTCATATAGTAAGAAAAGAAAGGAAAAGACGAAAAGAAACGTGACGGTATTAAAACAGATAACAAAGGCGCAAAGGCAGTTATCAAGAAGAGAAGAGGAAGAGTAAAAGGAAAGAAGAGGTGCCGGTGACAAAGGATGGATCCTCACATCATGCCCAGGCGGGTCATGCGCTTCTCCATGCGAGGACGCGGGCCGAGACGGTTACCGCTCGGAAGGCCAAACGGCCGGGCATTCGAGCCCAGGGCGTTGGGGTTCGGCAGGCCGACCGACGGGCGGCGCGAGACGCCGGGGCCCGAGGGGAGGCCGCGGGGAACAGTCAGGTTGTTGCCCATGCGGGACGAAGAGGTGGCGGAGGTTGGTGTTGGCGTCGGCTGCGGCGCCTGTGAGAGCCACGTCTGCTGGACACGCTTCCATGCATCGCGCTCGCAGTAGACGTTGCTGCCCACCTCAAAGTAGCCGTCCTCGAGCGGCTGGCGGCAGTCGGCGCACACAAAGCACGTCGGGTGGTACTTGCTGTCGGCCTCGTCGGCCAAATAGCTGCCCTCGATGCCGTTGTTGCAGCTGCCGCACAGGCTGCCGTTGACGACGTGGTAGTGGTGCTCGCAGTAGGGCTTGTCGTCGTGGACGTAAAAGGTGGACGACGAGAAGGGCTCGCTGCAGGTGGTGCAGACGAAGCAGGCCTTGTGGTAGCGGCCGGTCAGACGGCCGTCGGCGCTGGAGACAGACTTGCCCGTGATCAGGTCGCCGCAGGCCTTGCAGTTGCCGCGGGAAGGAAGAGAAGAGGGCATGGGAGGCATGGGTGGGGCCATGTTGTTCGCACCTGCCCGGGACGACCAGCTGCTGCCGTAGTTGCCAGTTCCATTTGCAGACTGGTCACGTGTCCGGCTCTGCTCGCGACGGCCATACCCATTGTCCATCTCATCGCGCATACCGTTGCGGCCGCGCGACTGTGGCCGGCGGTCGGGTGATGTGCGGGCGTTGGAAGAGGACAATGAGTTGGACGAGCCGCCAAAACCGCCATATCCGCCATTGCGACCACGGTCAGCCTGGCGATCACGATCACTCTGCGACGGCCGACGCTCCTCACGACGCTCCTCGGCCGGGTTCAGCGACTGCAAATCGTTCATCAGGCTGTCCAAATCGGCCATGTTGGCCGCATTGCTCGGCTTGCGGGCCTCGCGGGCTGGTGGGTCACGAGATGACGAGTTGTAGGTGTTGCTGTTGTAGTAGCCACCGTTGTTCAACGAGTTCGACGAAGACGACGTGGAAAAGGACGACGCCGACGACGAAAACGACGACTGCGAAGACGAGAAAGGCAGGTTGCCGCCCGGCCGAGACATAACGCTCGAGACGGTCGAGGACATGGAGTCGGACGCCGAGTGGTACGGGTTGCCGATGCCAAACTCGGCGGCGAGGTTGATCTGCGGGATGTTGGGCGAGTTGGAGGCGGTGGACGAGCCGTCACGACCCGAGGTGCGAGGGCGCAGCAGGCTTGTCCGTGGCGGCGGCGGGCGCGACGTGTCCGGACCCATGGATGGCCGGCGGTTGCGGTCGGGGCTGTTGCTACCATACTGATATGGGGGAGCGGGAGCGTCCATGTTGCCGTATCCATTCTGGCGCTCGTTTTGGCGTCTTGTTGGTCTCGGGCCGGGAGCAGACGGCGTCCGCGATGGCGGCTCGGCGCTCTCGCTGAGGCGCGGGAAGGTGCCGGCACGGTTGAACGACGGCGGCTGGAAATCGTCGTCGTCCAGCGTCAGGTTGCGGCCCTCCATGTTCTCGCGGCTGTAGTCCGAGTTGTTGGCCTGGCGGGGGAACGCATTGCGGGCGTTGGTGGGTTTTCTCGCCAGAGAGCTGGCCGAGTTGTCCTTGGCGTCAAACGGCCCCGGTGCAATCGAGTTCATCCGCTGCAGCAAGTTGGCCGCCGGCTGGCGTTTGGGGCTGCTGGACGGCGGCGGGTAGTCGTCGTCGTTGAGGCCGCCATAGCCGCCTGGCCGACGAGCGCCCTGTGTTGACGAGGCGTACGACGGCGAGTCGAACTCGCCGGCAATCTTGGGCTCAAAGTAGTCGTTGGAGGGGCCCGTGTTGCCGCGGTCATTGTTACCACGATCGTTGCGTCCTCCCAAACCACCGGTCCGCAGTCCGCCCATCATCATGCCCACTGGCGTCTTTGGCGAGACGCTCTGCGACCCGCTCGAGTTGCTCACGGGTGTGAGCTGTCCCGTGCGGTAGTAGCTGCGGTCTGGGCTTGTTAGCGGTGATTTCAGGGGCGATTTCAACGAGTTTCGGAGCGAGTTGACGGAGACAAGGAGAGATTGTGGTTGTGAGTGCGATTTTGAGTGAGATCTTGAGAAAGACTTACTGGCTGCGGAGGTATCGACTTGTGGCGGCAGTCGATTTGACCGGTCGTCTCTACTGTTGTAGCCATAGCTGTTGTTGCTGTTGTTGCTGTTGTTGCTGCTGCTGCTGTTGTTGTTCTTGTTGCCATATGACATGAACTGGTCAAAGTTGGCTGGTGGTTGTGGTGTAGCTGAAGATGTTAGTCTGATACCTCTCTGTTTTCCATCTTCGTCGCCCGTCCTGAACTCACCCTCTTCGACTTTGCCACAAATGTGCTCTCCCATCATGGAGATTTCGATTTCCTGTCCACATGACGAGCACTTGATCGTCGGCAAGAAGCTTGCCGGCCTATCCATGTTGTGTGTTGAGTTGCGAGAAAAGCTGGTGCCGTTGTTGAGTATAGAGATGTCTGTAGTCGTCGTATTGACGTCGGTTGCCCTCCAGGGGTATTTTGCTCTCGAAATTCGATTACGTCCGTCGACTGCTCATATGTAGTATGTTTGTCGTCGTCCTCGAGAGTATTAATGCGACGAGACTGTGTTGTGGGTTCAGCGCGCGGCGCTGGTCTCAAGTCGATATCCTTTGTCTGGTAACAATGATGTTGTTCGAGTCCAAGTCCCTCATTCAGTTTCTTTGTCGTCGAGTCTGTTGTTTGTTTGTCGTTTGTTTACTGATGAAAGACGACCAGTTGCCCAATTTGGAACACTGGAAAGACAAAAGCGAGAGAGGTTTTGTTTGTCAAGGTGATGAAGAACGAAGGAAAAAGAGTGTGTGATCAGAAAGAGTGATCAAAAAGAAAGGACAAGGGGGGGAGAAAACAGTGAAACCGTAACAGAGAGAGACTACAAGAAACAAAGGCCGAAGTGGGAAATCCCAAGTGGACAGGGGAGTCCAACAAGCGGAGCAGGGGTAGTTTGACTTGCAAGGTCCTGAGAAACGAAGGTGTTTTGAAAGCGAGAGGCCGAGTGGATTTGGAAGAGAGAGAGAAGACGGACAGCAAAAAAGGCAGTGAATAAGAAGACCGTACTCCGTAATAAAAGAGGGAAAAGAGGAGGCACGTTTGAGGTTTTGTCGAATACGGTGTATTTGGTGGGAAGAAGGTCCTGGCTTATTGCTGCTTGGTGTTGCGTTTCGTGTCTCGAAAACGGAGGGGGGTCGACTAAAGGTGGTATCGAACGGATGGGGATTTTCTCTGAAGAATAGAAAAAAGGGTAAAAAGAGGTGTAAAAGAGGAACGAGAGGTGAGAGCGAGCAGGGGTATATTAGAGGAGGACAGGGCCAAGAAAAGAGAGATGCATCAGATGCAGCCAAATGCTAACGGAAAATACAAGAAAATAAAAAGAAATAAAGAAAACCGTCGACAGGGACCCTCTCACCCTTGTCAGCAGCGAAATGGGAGAGAAGAGCAGAGAGGACACAGTAAAAGCGCATCCAAGAGAGGAGAGAAAGTGAGAGGGATGGCACGGACGCGATGCACGAGCACAGATGCGGTCAGAGGAATGGAGAAATGGAGAAGAAAGCGTGAGGCAATGAGGCAAAGAGGGCAAAGAGAGGCAATGAGAGGCAATGAGAGGCAAAAAAGCAAAGCCAAGCGAACCGTGAAGACGTGCAGTGGACGTGAAGATCGCAGGGAGACTCGAAAGTGTGGACTCTCACTCTCTACGGGGCACAAATGGCACAACTAGGCGCAACGGCTACAGAGCTTCACAAAAATGAGCTTAAAAAAGGGAGACGGCCCCCGTTTAAGCGGATCAATGCTAAGAACGGCGATGGGAGGCATGTAAAGAGTATTGAGAGAAGGGACAGAAGAGTGCCTGTCGGGGGAAGAAGGCAGTAGAAGAAATGAAGCAATTGATTGGAAGCCAAAAGGGAGGCTGAGGGAAGAAGAGAACTCGAAAATACGAGGCAATGGGATTGAGATGATGAGAATGAGAAGAGAGAAATCTGTGGACACTCGCTTCACGGTGAAATGCAACCTCAAACGAGCCTAAAGACTGTGAAAGAGCCCGGAACAGTATCGAGCCGACGGGTTGCCAAAGAAAATGCATCGACAATGGCCGTTTCTCTTTTTGAGTCTACTCTTTCTCGCTCTTCCGTCTTCCGTGCTCCGTCTTTAAAAGTGCTTGAACGAGCGTCGATCATGATGTGTTGAACTGAAGCCGCCGTTTTGAAAGAAGTGAGGTCACTAGAAGTCACTGTGTAGGTAAATTTGCTGGAAGATACGGAGGTACGGAAAACTCAGTACATGTAAAGTGGTAATACAATGTATATTATTGCAGTTCATGCCACATCCACCCAGTAAGAATCAAAGCAATCATTATGTTCACCTCATCCGCCTTCAACTTTCTTTTGCTTCCTTTTTCTCCGTATCCCTCTTTTTTTTCTTCCCTTCTCCCTTTTTCCTGTTTCTGTTTTCCAACACTGTCCTCGATTGAGCGCATTGTCTCGTACAGTTCAACTGTTTTGTCTTTACTTTTGTTGTTTTTGTCTTGTCTGCTGGTCTCTCTCTCCAAGGCTCCGTTCTACTCCGTATTTCTCAATTCCCTTTTTCTAGCCTGGGCCAATTTTATATTATGGAGACGACTCTTAAACGCCCACCCAACGTGCAGTGTGTGCACGTCTTAGCGGTTCACACTAATACGAGATAGTGCTGTATTTACTCGTGTAAGAGCCCCATAATGTGCCATATGCAGTGTCCAATTCCGTGCAGCGCCCCGTGAAAGACACACTGACGCCGCCGGCACTGAAAAGGGAATAAATAGCAAAGCCTAGACAGTCGACAAGGAAAAAGAAAACAAGGAACAAAACGGCCGAGACGTGGAGAGGCGATCACAAGTGGCCCTTGCCTGGGGTCTGGAATTTCTGTCTTGCACCTGTTTGTCTCTGTTTGTCTGAGAACTTCTCAGAATAGTGAGCAGGTCTGGCCAAGACTGGGGCTACACAGTGGGTTCGCTGGACCACTGGACAGGGCCAGGCCAAGGAGTAATAAAAGCAGAGAAAGAGCCGAAATTTAACGTATGGAGCAGAGTATGGAAAGAGCACGGCAGCATTGACGAAGGCCATGAATAGAGTGGGGACGGAAGGAGCACATACGATTATGAATACTCCGGCTGGAAGGGCCGTTGGACGATGTTCAGCGACTTGATATCGAGGCGTCGAAAGCTTCAAAGAAAACATCAAGGCGAAACGTAACGGTATTCAGGATATGGATAATAAGTTTCATGGCATAGACGACGAAAAAGAAAAGGCAAAGACTGCCACCTCCCACACCACTTCGGCATCGCCTTTTCCATCTGACCTTCTGGTTCTTCTGGCGTCTCTTTTTGCTCCTTTCTAAGGCCAGTAGCGACGACGCCGGCGCCCGTTATTTCGTCTATTTTGTCAATTTTGTCTATTTCGGCCGTCGTTTTACCTGGTTGGTCGATATTGGCCTGGATCGCGAATTAACTACCGCCACAGCTGCGTTCCTGTGCCTGGCTAGCCCTGTTGCAGACAAGCGGACTTGTAGCGGGTTGCAACGATCAAGGAAATGTTCAAGATTGTACTCCGTAGGTTATCTTTAATTACCACCATTACCTGTTCTCCCCACAGACATTTCCAGAGCGCGAGCCTCGTCTTGCAAGAGGGGACAAATGGCAAAGAGAAATCATATAAAAATAAAATTAGGTTTGGCCGGGCCTCCACACCGCACAGGAGAAAGAGGGTCGTTCTTTCCCGTATCAGTGCTGTGGCGCTCTCGCTGTAATGTGCACCTTGCAGGCACATCTTTCAGCACAGTCCACCAAGCGGCCTCTGTTGCGCTCTTTCCTTGCTTTTGTCGCTTTTCGCTTTTCTTGACTGGCGCTTTTCCCTTATGGGGTTGCTTTTTCTCTCTCTCCTCTTCTCGATCTCGACCTCTGCTTGCCGCTCTTTCCTTTTCAGGACCCTTTCAGGTCGCTCCAGGCAAGCCCAGGCCATCCCCTCTTCCCTTTTTAGGCCAAGAAGATCTCCATCCACCCCTGTAGTGAGAGCTGTCTCCCCTGTCCTTGCCCTGTTTGTTGTTATCGCAGCATGGGGGAGGTTGCTGTGTTACTTTTTGTTACGACGTACTTTTATCATTGCTCATTGTCATTTCCGTCTTCATTGCCGATTTGCCCACAGAATTCCACGCCGAAAGAAACGGAGATGGTTGTCGTACGACGTACATGTACGTCGGGCGTCATATATCAGTTCTTTTCGGTGCGCTCTCCATCTTCAGCTGCACCTCTGTCGCACAGGCAATTCCCTTTTGCTCCGTGTCCGAGCCATGGTTCTGTTGAAGAGCGTGCACAAGCACATATTCCAAAATTGGACATAAGGTTGGGGCTGGCCAGGCATTGGCCGTGAGTGGTTCGCCCGCGAGATAAGGGTCCTCGTAAAACGATGTAGTTTGCTGCAATCAGGTCGCTGTACGTCGTAATGCAGTAATCGTAAGATCCGACATATCTCACTCGCTGCTCCGTTCTTGCCTCTTTCCCTCCTGCCCTCTTTCCCTTGTTGCTGAGAACGAGGTTGCAGTTGCAGTTGTACCCGCCCAGCCTGGCGCCCTTTCCTTCTGCACTGGGAAGGCGACCGGCGCCAGGTTGCAGCTGAGGAAGGAGCCTTGTCCACAACACCTCCCCCTTCTCCACACAATGGCTACCCACCTGACGTTCGCCAGATTAATTACCCCTGACGCCGCTCGTATCTAGCTTGGCGGATGCCCCGGCAACTCCCAGGGTGTATTTGTCTTATTGCGTCTCTTTGTGTCTCTTTGCATCTTTGCGGCTGCTTTTGCGAGTATTTTGCATACTGGGGTTGAAAGGATACGGATGCCGTCGATCGATACGAATCGCTTTTGCTGATATTGCACAACAGCATATCACAACATTGCATAACAATACGACATAATAGGTACATGTATGTCCATTTGTTGATTGTTTACTTTCTTTTCTCGAACTCAATTCTCTTCCCAAATCCCTCTCTGCGAAGTCGCATTGTTTCGGAAGCTCAGTCAGGCTCGCTGTCCTTTTGTTTCGCCATCATGGTCCCTGCTCCTGGCCTTCCTCCTGGCCTCGTCTGGCCTTTTCTCGTGACGTTCCTTCGTTTGCAGTCGTCTTGTTTCGCTCACACTCCTCTTTGTTTCGTGGCCGGCGGCAAATAAAACGGGCCTCAAGGTGAGGAAGACTGGTTTAGAGGAGGTCTAGAGGTTGGAAATAAAGAACTCCAGAAGCACACCGTCGTTCCATCGAGTTGCTTTCTTCCTCCGTCTCTCCCGGACTATCGGGGCACTTTGGGTCCCCTCCAGTGGCCAGTGGCTTTCTCGTCATGGCATTCATGTCATAGAGGACGTGTTTGACGCTTGCCTAGGGCTTATGAGATTATGAAAGGTCACTCGCCCATTGTGAGTCGTCGAGGAGTCTCTATTATGTCGAGTCTTTCGGTCCTCAAGCCGTCAAACCGTCAAGCAGTCACCGCCGTTTTGTCGCACACCAATTGCTCGCCACACCATTCCTCATCTTCCACTTTCCATCTCCCATGTCCCCTGTCCAGCCCGCCATTCCGTCTGTCTTACCACACCAAAGAACATTGAAATAGGGGACGACCAGAGGCTAGAATTGCGAGAACCCTGAGAAAAGAGCCTAGAGGCACACCAAAAGACAACGAAAAACCAAAAAAAAAAAAAAAAAAAAAAAAAATGGAAGCAAGGCGGAAGTGCTTGCAGCTCGACCGCACGCGATGGACAGACGATGGACACGACGGTACCACGGAGGATTTACGTCGCAATTCCCGGAGGGTGGCCAAAGTTCAAAATGAAATGAGCAGGGAGGTCGAAGAAAAGCCGGACGAAGAAACAAAGAAGGTGAAATGACAACGTGAACGTGACCGTGGCCGAGGACTCTGTGTGATCGTGGTCTGTCCAACCACATGCAACAACGCCGCCAATGCCTCCAATGCCGCGATTGGCTGTTGATTGCCCTCAACAGACGCCTGCACGTTTTGCATCGTGATACGTCGAGGCTCTTCAGCCGCCAGGCCGTCGAGACAAGCCGTTAAATGAGTCGGATTGTGCAACAGAGGACAGGGAATGGGCTCAAGTACTACTTGTATGACGGCGCCAAAGTAAACAAGAACGGTGCAAGCAGACTGGCCAGATGCACGAATTGCCCATCTGGGCACAATCTTGCCCCCGTTGATGTCATTACCGACACGGCCGGCCACAGGGAACATCAGCATGCATGATCACGAAACACTGCACACAAAACACAAAACAAAACAGATACAACGCAAAACGGCCGCATTCTGGGGCAATTCCGTGTCACTGGGCTACACAGCAAAAAAAAAAAAAAAAAAAAAAAAAAAAAAAAAAAAAAAAAAAACTAGATTGCTCCGCCGTAAAGTCTCGTCAATCTCATGGCTGAAGATTCACTCTTTCTCCCTGCTGTGGATCTCTTCGCGTCTCGAAATATCACCAGCCTCATATCAGCCTCTCCCCTTGCTCCTGGCAAAGGGCACTATCTGTCTTCTCTTCATCTCGTGGGAATTTCGACCGTCGTCTCCCTCGCCAGATTTTAGCAGCCACTTGCCGCTCTTCTCCAAACAGTCTCCCTTCTTCTCCCTCGTGTCTGTCACTTTGCCTGTGTGCCTCTCTTACTCCATAAATTTCGTCTCAATTCAACCCTGAAACACGGCAGATCGGCAATGCCCAATTTCACCACAGAGAACTAGAGCACGATCGCGCAGTCGTTGCAAAATAGCGCCAACGGCGTCGGTGAGGTCCAAAGTGTCGGTCGTCAAGTGTCGTTCAAAATCAAACGCAAATGGCAGCGAGGCAATCGTGAGAATGAATTTCCCGAAATGAATATCATTTCTGCTTCGGGGCACGTGCCCACACCTTTTTCTCTCAAACCTCTTTCGCTGGCGCTCCTTCTCATCGTGTTTAAGTGCATCGTGCCTCTTCCCCTCACAAGTCTTCCTTCTCACCACCGGCTTCCGTCATCTCCTTGCAGGGGTTTTAATGGGTTTTACACACCAATGCCCATTGTCACCCACCATCACCTGGATAGAGTATCGTGCCTTTTACGGAGTACTGCTTTCGCTTCTTTCCCTCTTCTGAAATAATGATCTTCACCCATCTTTACCGTCTTTGCCCGTTTTTGCCCCCCATAATCATCAAGGCCATCTCCTAGCAACCAAGGGCTACCGCTCGTGAAGAAGACGAAAGAGTAAGTAATTACAAGGCGGGCGAGGCAGAGCGATACAAATACTGAGCAATCCGTCGACTGTACTTTACATACTCGCCGCATATAAACAGAGCCAATTGCCGAGCACTCCGCTCTCTTTTAGCCCAGGGGCACGGCGGAGCTCTTTGAATATCATATCGTTGAAGGAGATTGAGATTATTTGGGAGATGTGAGGAGCAGTGATGACGAATGCACTCTACGAGCTCGTGAAGTAAACGAACGCCAGTCCTTCGTAACACTGTTGGTTTTTGTATGAAACGGTGTAGGCGGCTACAAGCGATTGGAATATATAAAACTGAATATATGAATTAAATTAATGTTGTTTTAAAATTATTGGATTGCATGTATGTCGTTTTTTTACAACGTTTTGTTTTAAAGACACCATGATTGAATTAACGTAAAACCCATCACACAAGAAAATAAAATAAACTGCTGGCAACATGTTTTTTTATTAAAATGATCGTAGATGTAAAAGAAAATAATACCGACGCAAAGGAATTGAAAGGCCAGCTACAGGAAGAGGGTAGCATTGCTCGCGGACAGACTCTTGTCGTGCATGCCGTGACGTGGTGATCAAACACGTTCTTGATCATCCTTCCACAGCCTCGCGGCCCGTGAGTCTTGACAGATTTGACAGATTTGACAGATTCTGACGGATGATTGGCATAAAAAGCCTGCCGGGCATGGCCGTGCATGAACTTTGTTGCCTTTCTGCTGTTCCCTTCCGTTCTTCTTTCCGCTCCATTTGCTCTTGGGTTGTTTCTCAGTTTTAAGCTTTAAGCTTCTTCTTTACAGTTGTCCTTCATCGGCTGCCCAGACTTCGTCCATGTTCCATCTGGCTTCTGCCGGGGCCGTGCCTTGCCTTGTCCTCGCCTCTCATCAGGAGGTTTGCCATCTCTTGACCTTGACTCTTCAACCTCAAACTCGGCAGGCTATTGTCGATTATCGACATTAGAAGCCCCAGACACAGGCTGATGGTCAAGACACGATCGAATTCTCGGCAAAGTTCGATCACCCCTCCGTCCATATTCTCTACTATGCTATTGCTGTCTGCCATTATACTATGCAGCATGTTCACTGTGTAGGGATGCACCGGCCCGGATCTTGTAAGATCCGACGTCAAGGACCGAAGACAGGGACCACCGCCGTGTGACCATCGGCCGAGTCTCTCGGCCAGAAACCGGACTCTCTACCATGGCATCCTCTGCTACCCGGACTTTGTCCGTGTGGCCAGGACTGTGGTCCTTCCCTCGTTCTCCAGCCTAGGGCATGTTATCCACGTCCGCGATGAGACTAATCTTTTCTTATATTTTCTTATACCGCTCAAGTGACTAGAACAGTAGATGTTCCATGCTAAGAGACTACCTGGAAACGTTGGTAACATTGCACGTTTCCTCTCAGTCGACATCTTGAGCATGTTGGTCCCCTCGTTTGGCCTCGTTTGGACCATGATTGGCCCTAGTTGGCCAGCAACTCGGCTGTCCTGTATCCTACAGGACGTTACAGCAGTCTGTTGTATCAAAATGCAGCCTTTCATCATCCAGATACGGTATATAAGAAACGGTATACATTGACAGACGACACAGGCAGTGGATTACTGCTTGCGAGTGGCCTGGATGGACATACCACCACGAATATTTCTATAAGAGGTATATCGACTGACGGTCTTCCGGGCATGTGATGCTCAAGCGGGATATCTTGCTTTTGTCTTCACATGAGCCCACAGAGGCCATTGGCGCGAGACCTGTCAAAAGACTTGGTGTGGTATTGTAATAGAGCCATGATGAAATCAGGATCAGAACCTCCCCAACTGGAGCTCAAGACACTGGCATCTGTCGCCAGCGACTCTTATTGGCATATTCCCGCAAGTAAGAGCTCGCGAGGACAAAGTCCCACGCGTCCGTGGTATTGGCCGTATCACAACGCACCACGGCTGGGTCGAGACGTCCTGATGTCGCTGGACTTGGGCGAGCACAAAATTTAGACTGATGAACACGACCGATGTTCACAGACCCAGCGGCGGACTCCAAGCTGTCGGGGTACGTGCTGTTCCATCCAAAAAGTGCGTTTTAAGAGGAGGAGCAGAGTTCTCCACGATGCAGTATGCAGTATGCATGCCGGGATTGATCTGACCTCATTGCCTGTGTGCGTGTCTTGACCGGTACTGGTATGCTTGGTCAAGGATATGTCGGGGCACAAGTCTCCTGAGCCCTGCTTAACTGCTGCCCGTGCCCCAAATACCTCTGGCGAGGGTTGAAGGAGTGTTCCGCATTGATCCTGGGTCAAGAGTTCTCACCGAGATAGCTGGTCACGGGCATGTCCCAAGCCAAAGTGAAGACTATGTGGGAGATTGTTGGAGGCGGCCCAGCCTGTTCACCACCATGATTTCCGGAAGTGAGCCGGTCGTTTGCAGACAGATGCCGATATCTTGTATCTTTTGTGTGCCCTCCTCCGGTTCTGTTGCACAGTCCATCAGCTGGTGGAACGGAGCCGGGGAAGGCATCGATATCAGAGATGAGCCCAAGCAATGACGAGATGGTTGCTCGATTTGGTCACAAAATTGTGAATATGTCTCGAGCGGTTGCACTGGTATGGTTGAACCTTGAAGTCATGAACAGACGGCATCTTCTACGAAACAACGGCAAGTATAGCGTACATGTACATGTGCAACTGCCGGTCAACGGGTGGTGGCATTGATGCCGAATGACTCGTGCGAGAGGCCTCACATTGTGAAAAGATATTGAAATGAACACTGATTCATCTCCATCAACCGACGAGTTGCTGTCACTCCACTCATCGACAGTAAGATGGATGAACATACAATGCCGTGCCATTGCCAAAAACCCGGCCATCCCAGCGAGACCATTCCGAAAGAGAAAAGAGAAACAAAATAATTCTGTTGCCTGCTCGCACGTCCCTCGATCGTAAAAGGCGACTGCAACTGTGACCGTAGGGCTCATCACATATTGCTTTTTCGTCGGACGGAACACTCTTACTCTTTTGATTGATGCACCTCCCTTGATGGACATTGGAGCAAAGTATTGACTATGTGGAATAAATGGCATCCACAGTCGGGATGGACCAGCATTGGACAAGCACCTATTTTTTTCTGGAGACTTTCTTGCGGTCAATGTTGGCAGACTGGGTACTCTAGACGGGGATTGTCGTGTGTCCGAGGTGTATTTTACTTCGTACTGAGAAGAGCTTGGACGTCTTCCGAGTGGATGCTAGAACAAGATACGTGTATCGAGAATGGCAACGATTGTGCACATCAAGTCATGCCGAGATGCAGAGATGCAACCGAGGACAATCTACAAAGTACGTGGATGTTGTACAACGCATAGCTTCCTGTATATTGCTAAGAACGGACACTCAGGTTGACTGATGCAGGATATGCCGGTATCAGACACAGACACAGGTGGTACGACAAGGCCAGAGAGACAGAACACATCTTTTTTAATAAAGCCGAGCGGAGCTCATGTGTACGGAGTAGGACCGCACAAAATATCGTTTTCCGGAGTGTGATGAAAACCCGAGCCGACGGGGCATGTTTAGCTGGTGTTGTCTGTCTTCTTTGTGGGTTTACGGATTTTCATCAAAAACGTAAAAGTTTGGGACGAGATTGTCCGACGTCGAGAGTTCCATAAAAATCAAAAACCAAAATCAATAACAAAAATAAAGCAGCCAACCAGAGGTCGCCAGCCGGTTGACCATCGTTGACCGTCGTTGACCGCCAGCCTCTCTCAGTTGTCCTCTCATAACACCAGCCTTGACCAACCACCTTTCTGCCAGGCTGGCCTGCCAGGACAAGTGGACCACATTGAAATTACAATTGACGAGTGTACATACATGTACAAGAAGACAGAAGACCGACAGCGAGGAGAATGAACATGGCCTGCAGAAACTGCAAACAATTGCGGGCACAATGCTGTGGAACGACAGTACTGCATCGGAATAGCGGGGGTTCCTTCTGTCTTGTCTCTCTGCACAATCTGCAGCACAAAAGATACTTGGTTCGTTGTAAATTCGTAATACAGTGGGGGTGAATTACAGCGGGGATGGCGGATGGAGGAAAAGGTGGGATAGGTGGGATAGTGGGATGGAGACTCCAGGTGCTGGGTGGAACTGTGGGCAGAGTTTGTGCGGGAGTGAAAGAAAGGGGAAATAAGGGGAAATAATGTCAGTTGTCAAGTGATATTCATTGAATGAAAAGATCAAAAGAAAAGAAGAAAGTTCTTGCAAATGCAGGGTATTGGGTACAAAGACCGAGTAGGAAACAATGGCAGTCTTGGTGGCAGGACGCGCTGGTTAGGCAACAAAATTAATCGAAGACGAAAGGTAAGAACGGCAACCGATCAGTCGGCGTCCTCCCTGTCTGGTGCCGTCTGGCCTTGTCTGCTCCTTCCATTCCTGTCTATGCCAAAATCTGTGGTGCTCGGAGAAACAGCCGCTCTTTCCTCAAAGCGAGCCCTTGGTCTTGGACCAACCGAGCGATGTGCGCCGCCGGATATGCTAAAAGAGGCATTATGCAGGCAGTATGCAGGACGAGGACTGAGAGAAGTGGAAAGTGGAAAGTGGAAAGTGAAAAGGGTAATAGCGAAGAACTGAACAAAAATGGCAAGTGCCAAGAGAGAGGCAAGAACATAATCGTACTGTGGACGGAGTCGAAGCTGAAAACTTGAGGAAGGCACGATGATTGACCAACAGTGACTTTCCGCCCTGTGGGAATAAAGGCACCCGTCACGCTAATTTAGCAGACTGAACCGAGTGTCAATCCTCTCCTTTGTTTCTTGTGGAATCAAGGGCATACGCGGCATGGTTGGGAGTTTGGGGTTAAAACTTCAAGAAATGGAAATTACATGGGCTGGAAAGCAGAAATCCACAGACAAGAAGACGCCGTGCACTCAAAACAACCTTACATTGTGGAAATCAAAAGAAGATGTAGACTTACACGATCGTCAAATCAGCGGGAAAGGGAACCTGGCTGCCTTATCACGTACAGACACATGCAGATGGACAGATACAGACGATACTGATGCATACTCACTTATCTAAACTGCTGCATATGAGCGTTTGCAGAAGTCTGTCATATGATATCGTGCCCGATAAGAAGAAGGAGCATGATCGCACCTGCTGTCTGTCGCGCTCCGAGTCTACCTCGGGGATGTGCCGCCCACTGTGGAAAGCGCACAAGACGAAATACTTTTCGAGAAAGACGGTCGTGCAAGTATTGCGACTAAGCAACGCCGTAACGCGCCTTGCTTTTTACCTGCAGTAGCGTGCCTCGAGTGTCCATTTTCATTTCAATTCTCGCTACATGTCGCTAGCAGAGACAAGACCGCCCGCCGTTCTTTTTTCTTTTGTGTGTTGACGGTGGCAGAATGGCACGATATTCATAGCGTGCTGTGCCTTTCAGCCCCTCCGAGGCCTTCCGGCCACTGCGATAAGCAGGCGCAACCACCCACTTTGTGCCCACTTGCCCCTCACCCCCCGTTATCGCCCAAGTCAGATAATGTCAGGAACGACTGCTCTCAAAGGCCCAAAGTGCTCACCGCCGTGCCCATCGGGTCTCCACCACATACCAGTTTTTCCCGTGCCTTCCTCTTTTTGCCCGTAGTCGGCTGTGGTATTACGGCTGGGCAGCTCAACAAAACACACCAGGAGCCGACTAAGACACACAAGTGCTAGAAGATCCAAAAAAGGAAGGGACGAAGGACCCTGCTGGCCGTACTTCACACATATATATCGTCCACCCCCCTTTTCTGCTTTCTCTCACGATAGTTTCTCCTTTGCTCTTTCCTTTTTTTCGCCAACGCTTCAGTTCCCAAACACTCTTCGATCTCCTTTTGCTCACTCTGCCTTTGCAGCTCCAAACTTTCAACTCACAGTTTTGTCCTTACGACTTCGGCTACGGCCCCTCTCCCCTTTCTATAAACAAACCGTTTTTTAGTTGGATGATCGCGCTCTCCAGGGTCGCGATCACCAAATACCGCCAAAACGTTTTCTAATCTCCTCAACTCGTACGTGCCCTTTGATGCCGGTCTTGGCGGACCGGTCGTTCCTTCCTCCCCGCGAGCAAAGCCAGGGTGCAAAGATGGCTGTGAGCTCCTTCTGTGATTTCCCTGAGTCTGTTCTGGTCCTGCTCTGAGCTTGCCCTCACCTGGCACTCAGTCTGCTTCCAGTCTGCTCTTGGTCTACTCACAGATGGGTCCCATGACATCCCCGTCACCCATCGCTCCTTCCCATCGTAAATTTTTACTGACTCCTTCCTCACAGGGTCCATCACCCGTTTGCTGGAGGCCGTTGCACTGCGTCCCCGGGTAGTTCAGCGGACTCGATCCAAACACAATAAAAGGGCACTTGTCTAAACAGCATCTTCTCTTTTCTTGTCCTCTCTCTTTTCTTCTTCTCTCATCCGCAAACCTCTTTTCTTCCTTTCTCTCAAACTTCAAGCAAACACCGCGTCAAGAATCATTTCAAAATGGCTCCCCACGCTGAAATCGACTCCTCCAGCAACGGAGATGGACCGACCAACGGCCTCAACGGCCAGACTGCCGCCGCCGGCAACCTTTTCACTGTCAGCTCGCCCAACGTGACCTACACGGACAGCACCATTGAGTCCAAGTACACGTACCGCACGACCTCGGTCACCGCGGGCCCTGACGGCCGCTTCACGGCCACCCCCAAGGAGACGCTCTACGACTTCAAGACGGAGCGCGCCGTCCCCAAGACCGGTGTCATGCTGGTTGGCTGGGGCGGCAACAACGGCTCGACCGTGACGGCTGGCATCATTGCCAACCGCCGCGGCCTGACCTGGGACACCCGCGAGGGTCCCCGTGCTGCCAACTACTACGGCTCCATTGTCATGGGCTCGACCCTGAAGCTCGGCACCGACGCGGCCACCAACCGCGACGTGAACATCCCCTTCCACGATGTTCTGCCCATGGTCCACCCCAACGACCTGGTCATTGGCGGCTGGGACATCAGCAGCCTCAACATGGCGGAGTCCATGGACCGCGCCGCTGTTCTGGAGCCCACGCTCAAGCAGATGGTCCAGAAGGAGATGGCTGCCATGAAGCCCCTCCCCAGCATCTACTACCCCGACTTCATTGCTGCTAACCAGGAGGACCGCGCCGACAACATCCTGCCCGGCTCCAAGGCCGAGTGGGCCCATGTCGAGAAGCTCCGTGCCGACATCCGCGAGTTCAAGGCCGCCAACAACCTGGACAAGGTCATTGTCCTCTGGACGGCCAACACGGAGCGCTTCGCCGACATCATTGAGGGCGTCAACGACACGGCCGACAACCTGCTGGCTTCCATCAAGGCCGGCCACGAGGAGGTTGCCCCCTCGACCGTGTTCGCTGTTGCTTCGATCCTGGAGAACGCCCCCTTCATCAACGGCTCGCCCCAGAACACGTTTGTCCCTGGTGCCATTGACCTGGCTGAGAAGCACAACGCCTTCATTGGCGGCGACGACTTCAAGTCGGGCCAGACCAAGATGAAGTCGGCTCTCGTTGACTTTTTGATCAACGCCGGTATCCGCCTGACGTCGATTGCCAGCTACAACCACCTGGGCAACAACGACGGCAAGAACCTGAGCTCGCAGCGCCAGTTCCGGTCCAAGGAGATCTCCAAGTCGAACGTCGTCGACGACATGGTCGAGGCCAACACGGTGCTCTACAAGCCCGGCGAGAAGCCCGACCACACCGTTGTCATCAAGTACATGCCTGCGGTGGGCGACAACAAGCGTGCTCTGGACGAGTACTACGCCGAGATCTTCCTGGGCGGCCACCAGACCATCAGCCTGTTCAACGTCTGCGAGGACTCGCTGCTGGCCTCGCCCCTCATCATCGACCTTGTCCTCATTGGCGAGATGATGACCCGCATCCAGTGGCGCGCCAACGGCGCCGCCGAGTACAAGAACTTCCACTCTGTGCTCAGCGTGCTCAGCTACATGCTCAAGGCTCCTCTGACCCCTCCTGGCACCCCAGTTGTCAACGCTCTGGCCAAGCAGCGCGCTGCCCTGACCAACATCTTCCGCGCTTGCGTCGGTCTCGAGCCCGAGTCGGACATGACTCTTGAGCACAAGCTGTTCTAAGCCGTTCTCTCTTGTAGAGAAAGAGGTGTAACAATGTGCTGAGCCAGGTCGTTGAAACACACACCTGCTGCCTTACTGCCTTGTACGCCCCGGCCAGCCTTTTGGCATTTTGCAGCCACCAGAGTTGAGTGTACATGCACATGCTTTTGTGTGTTGCACATGCTCTTCCCTAAGGCTTATTTTACTTTCATTTGCCGCGAGCTCACCTTGAGTCTCGTTGGCCCATTCAACCATCTTTTTTGAAACAATAAAATCACACTAAAACCAGTCTATCTTATCTTTTGGATCTTTTGGAGTACTGTACATAATTTATTTGCATGTAAAAGTGAAGAAGTGAAGAAGAATGTGAAGCGTAAATAAATAAGACAAAGAAAGGGGCCAGATAGACTAGGCTCTATCTAGCATTCTAACATCCAGGAACAGCACAATATCCAGGCCCAACAGTCCAACAGCACGCCACTAACCACCCCCCATTTTCTTAGATCAACATCACTGTCAGACCAACAACAGCCGACACCAATGCCACAACCACCGAGCCAGCCGAGCCAGCCACCAAGAGCGCTGACGGCGCAGCACCGCTCGTCTTCACGACCGAGCCGCTCGCGCTGGCACCGGTCTCCGTTGCCGTTGTCTTGGCCGTCGACATGGTCATCGAGCCCGTCATTGTCATCGTGATCGTCTGGCCGTTGGTCGTCATCACCATGGTCGACACGCCGCTGCCGTTGGCGCCAGCAGCACCAGTCTCCTCGGTGCCAGACGATGTCGTGGTCGCGGCAGCAGCGCCACCGGCGTTGTTGCCCGCCACCGTGTCCGTGGGCAGAGCCTCGAGAGACGCGTCGCTCGTGGCGATCGTGCCGGGGAGGGTCTTGAGGGCCTCGTCATTGGAAGAGCCAGAGCCAGAGCCCGCGTTCGCGGCGGCAACACCAGCAGCGCCGGCGGCGACACCAGCCGCAGCACCGGCAGCACCAGCACCAACGGCAGCGGCGGCACCGCTACCACTGCTGCCACTAACCGACGACGCAGCAGGAGCAGCAACCGTCGTGCCAGCACCGCCAAGAGGAGTCAGGGCAGCACCGGCACCAGCGACACTGGCGGCACCTGCAGCAGTAGCGACAGAAGCAGCAGCACCGGCCGCAGTGCCAATGGCCTGGACAGTACCAGCACCAGCGCCAGCACCAGCACCAGCAACCGAGGCGGCAGCGGCAGCGGCAGTCGTGCCGGCCGCACCAGCAGCACCGACAGCCGTTGCGGCACCCGAGACAGTCTGGAAGCCTTGGACCGAGCCGGCAGCGACCGAAGCGCCACCCGCAGCAGCAGCAGCAGCGGCCGTCGTGGCAGCCGAACCGCCACCGAGAGGCTTGAGCGGGCCAGAGACGGCCGCCGTGGCAGCGCCCAGAGGCTTGAGCGAGTTGGCCACACTGCCAGCGCCGGCCGCAGCGGTGGCCGTCGCAGCGCTGCCCAGTGCCGTGTTGCTGCTCACCGTCGCCAGTAGCGTCGCCGTCAGGGCCGCCAGCGCAGTGTTCTCCGGAGGAGCCGTCACGCCCGCCAGACCGGGCAGAGGCTTGAGCGCGCCGCCGCCCTGGGCATTGGCAGCAGCCGTCTGCAGGCCCGGCAGGGGCTTGAGACCGCCGGCCGAGCCGGCCAGAGCAGCCGATGCAGCGGCAGCGTTGTTAGCAACGGCGGCGTTGGCAGCCGCCGTCGCCGTGCCGCCGTTGTTCGCGTTCTTGGCGCCCTTGCCGGCCTTGGCGAGGCTGGTCAGGAGAGTGTTGACGTTGGTGTTGGCATTGGCGTTGGCGTTGCCCTTGTTGGCGTTTCCGTTGTTGGCGTTTGTGTTCTTGCCGCCGTTGCTGTTGTTGTTACCACCGTTGGCGGCAACGGCGGTGGTGGCGGTGGACTGGGTATTGTTCTGCTGGCCGTTCTGCTGCTGCTGGCCGTTGGCGGCCAATGCCGATGTGGCCAAGAGCAGCGTCGTGATTGCGGTTGCCGAGAAATGCATTGTGAAAGTTTGTGCGTTTATCAAATGTCGTCGAGACGGGGGTATATAAAAATGGTGCTAGAAAGAGGGACTGGAATACGAAGAAAAAAACAACCGCCGGGGTCGACTCGAAGAATAGGAAGAGACGGTAATGATCAAGTGATCAAGTTAAAAAAAAGGTATTGTCGAAAAAAGTAGGATCAACCTAGGTGAAAAAGGTATAAAGGCCTGCACTGCAGAGGTTGGTGATAAAAAAGAGTGTAAGAGAAGAGAAGTGAAGAAGAGAAGAGAAGTGAAGAAGAGAAGAGAAGAGAAGAAGAAAAAAAGAAGGGAAAGATTGTCACCGACAAACACGAAAAGACGGACGATGGAAACTACAAACCAGTGTTGGATAAAGAAGAAAGGAAGTAAAAAAGGAAGAAAAAGAGGAAGGAAAAAAGAGGAAAGAAAGAGATCGAGGGAATGGGGACGGGAAGGGAGAAAAGGCAGAATAGACGACAGGCAGTTACAGAGGACAAAGTCACGAGAAAACAGGCAAAGACAGCCCAAAGACAAAAAGACACACAAACGTGGAACCCCGGAAGAGCCGGCCATGGGGTTACCCGGATTAAACGACTGCCGCATGGAACGACAGGGCTACGAGTACGAGTACATACAAAGACGTCAAGGCAGTTACTGACAGTCGACAGGCGACAGCATCGACGATGGGAAAGTATGGGAGCATCAGCAAATGCCAGGCAGGGATGGGGCGACTACGAATGACAGAACAGTCCATGTTGAGAGCCCAGATGACAAGATGACAGATCTGGGGCGTGTAAGTGGGGTGAAGGGCGAGTAGAGACAACAGAACGGAGGAAAGAAGGAATAAAGGAATAACAGGAGGACGGAGGAATAAGAGGGCGTCAATGATTTGCGACACTACGAGTCTGAGGGCAAAATGGGCCAAGGAAACAAATGGTCGACGACGAATTGGGAAAGAGATGAAGACTGTGGACAAGGCACGGCAATGTTAGGAGGTACTTGTGGAGAAGTGGAAACACGGGGCTGCTCGAGGTCACTTCAAGCACGGTCGCTTTTTTGGTGGTAGCAGGTTGCTGGTAGCAGGAGACGGACATCGTGAGAAGCGGGTGCGTCTCATGGTGGTTCGGGAGTGGAGGAAAAGAGTCAAGAGAGTCAAAGGAGAGAGCCTCAGTCAAGCATAACAAACAAAGCTTGGCATTCTGTGACCGGAGCCTGAAACCTCCTCCACCGATTCACCCAAAGCCAAGCGATCTACGGAGTGCATCTTGTTTTCTGTGCCTTTTTGATTGACATTGTTCACGAGTTGCGTTGCTCTTCTCTTGTCGTTTCCTGCCAATTCTTGAACTTTCTTGTCTTCTTGTCTTCTTGTCTGCCCATCCTCTGCCGTCTGCTCTGCACATCACGGCCAAGATGTGGACTCTGGCTGTGGCTGTGGGCACACTTGACGCGTCGATGGAGATCAGAGGAGACTGACAGGAGAGTGCAAAGTCTGGGAATAGATTTGAAGACATGGTCGTGAAATGTTCATTGTGTTCTTGACAGTCCGTCCTCGTCCCTATTCAAAGGAGCAAAAGACTTCTGTCGCTGCCAATGCAACGCTGGCCCCAATAAGCTCCTGGGATGACGGCCAGCCGACGTCAAGACCAACATGGGTCCATCGGAAGAGACGAAAGCGAGGGCGATGGCGAGAAGATAAAGTGAGGAAACTCCTTGGTCTCGACCGCCGAGAACAAGGGGCCCTGTTTAAGCTCAGTGGCGACAGGGCAAGCACAACGCTAAAAAGAAGCTTTTATTCACAGTACGACGTACATGTACTGAATAAACCCTGTCACGGAGTACATGTACGGAGGCGTGGGAGTTTGGTGTGGACAAAGAGGAACGCTTTCTTCCGACATGTCATGTTGAACAAGCATACGTCGTAAAAAGACGTCAATAATCGTGTAAGATACAGGGCAAGAGCGCTGTAAGTGAGGCCACTAGCAGCGGGTACGCCCGCCTCCTGCCTTCCCCTTTGGGGGCTTTAGGGCACTCCTCCCTCCTCCCCAAAAAAGCAAAAAGCATAAAAGGGTCCAAGCTGCGGCTCTGACACGCAGTTCCCACTAGGCTGAAACGCACATCGCACTGCTTCTCCTGCCAGGAACCATTGATTCTGGAGAATCTGGTTTGATTTATTTGTCTCTCAAAATTTGTGCATTGCATTTACTCTGCGATTTTTTTGCTGTGAACTTTGCAAGACACTTTCCTTATGTAATCGTGTTGATGAATACTCACTCTTGCCTTTTGAGCCTCGATTTATGCATGTTTGTAAGGCACGCTCGGCACGGTTGCACCTTCCCTCCTTTGTAGAGTTGCATCTCATCTCTTGGCATTTTTGCTCTTCAAACAAAGAACAGATGAACAGAGTTGAATCTCAGGTTGGATATAATGTGTATTTGAAGACTGGAAACATGAGAAACAAAAGAAGAGGTACGAGTACACATATATAAATAAACAGAGACAAGCATGGGAAACAGAGAAACGAAAAAGGAAAAGGACAGAAAAAAGGGGCTGCTGCTCCCTGTGAGCACCGTTATTTTTTTCGCTACAAAAAGCGGATGGCGACAATGGAAAGATAACAACGGTAAAAGAACAATATAAAAAACAAGACAAAATATCTGGATCTCTCTGACGCCAAAATCAAAATTCAAACAATAAAGTAAACAACCATCACCGTAGTACCCTAAAGCCTTCATACCCATATTAAGCACTTCCTCTCACAGGAACTGAAGCTAGTTGTCCCCGCTGCCGTGGAAGGCGTCGCCAAAAGCCGAGTCGTCCATGTCCATGTTAAGGTCGATGCCGTCGTCGATGCTAGCCAAGGGATCGTCGCCCGTGGACATGTCGGCCAGCGAGCCGAAATCGCTGTCGATGCCGCCAACAACACCGGCGCCAGGCGTGGGAACAGCCGATTCGGGCTTGCTACCGGTGCCAGATGCTGGTGCGGCCTGCTGCTGCTGGCCCGCGGCATCAGGCGACTTGACGGGCGGTGTAGGGACGGCAGACGTTGATGGCGGCGGTACTGGTGTCGCGCCAGTGGCGCCTGCTGCGGGGTTGGGAGTAGAGCCAGAAGCACCGCCCGACGGCGACACACCACCGCCAGGAGGCACAACGACCCAGTCGTCACCGGTTCCGGCTTGGCCGGCCTGACCAGAAGCGTCGGCCATGGCCACATCACCACCCGGGGCCTGGCTGCTTGCATTGGGTGCAGGTGTTCCTGCGCCCGAGCCGGCGGCGCCCGTAACAGACGGTGCCTGCAAGTCCACAGAGAGATCGGCAGCACCCGTAGGCGTCGCCACATTCGACAGACCCGAGGCAGAGGGCGGGCCCGGTGGCTGGATCTGGGTTTGTGGTGCTGGTGTCGGTGTGGGGAAGTTGACGGGTGTCGATGCAGCCGGCGAGAAGACAGACTCCATCTGATCGAGCATGCCGGCTGCGGTGTCGCCCATATCCATGTCGGCGTCGCCAATCATAATGCCACTAAGCTGAGAGCCGGACGGCGAGGGGTGTTGCGACAGCGAGATGCTGCCCGGCGCGGCCAGACCCGAGGTGCTGTCGGGCGCGCTGATAATGGGCACTTCAGGCACCGGTTCCGGCTCCGGCTCCGGCTCCGGCTCGGGCGATGGTTCCCGGTAGCCACCATCCTGGACACGAACGACAGCGCCGGATGAGACGACCTTGCGGCCGAGTGTGTTCTCGACCTGCGCCACGACCTCGTCGACCGTCTTGTGGTGCTTCTGGTGGCTCCAGTGGCTGTCACCATTGCTCGATTCGTCCTTTGTCGCATCATCGTCACCATGCAGACGGCCCTCGATGCGCCAGATCTCGGGACCAGTCTCCTCGGCCGTGAAGCGCAGGTCGTGCTCGGCCTTCTTCATGGCCGAGTTGGTGTGCAGGCTGGCAATGAGCTTCTCGTGCCGTGCCTTCATCTCGGCAATCTCGTTGTTTGTCGTGGAGATCTTGTCCTCGACGCGCTTGCGGAACTCGTCAGCCAGCTTGCTGTCCAGCTTGCCCACATAGGGGTTCTTGGGTACCCGCAGGGACGCGTCAAAGGCCTGGCCCTCGAAGATGCCCTCTGTGACGGGTGCCAGCTCGCCCTTGAGACCGAGGCCCAGGTCGGCATAGCCAATCTGGCTGATGCGGTACGGCGACGAGATAACCTCCTCCATCCACTCGTGGTTCTGCTTGTAACGATCGAGGCTGACATCGCGGGGCGTAATGGCGTCAAACATGTCGCCGCGCGTATACTCCTCCTCGTCCTCGTAAATGGCTGCGTCCATGGGACCGCCTGGACCGCCGGGGCCGGCAGCGGCAGCGGCAGCAGCGGCCGCAGCATTGGCCTGAGCAGCAGCGTTGGCCGCCGCCGAGTGCCGCGCGCGCTTAGCGGGCGGTGCTGCAGGCGGTGCAGCGTTGGGAGGATACGCCATCTGCTGGGGCACGCCGGCCGTCGCATAACCGGGGGGAACGCGGGCATCGCGCGGCAGCGGGATCTGCGGCCAGTTAACACGGTCGGACAGCATAAATTCCTTGCGTGTGATCTGGCCGGCGCGCTGCAGGTTTTGGCGGTGGTCCATCATGGCGCGAATGCGCGCGTCGAGCCGGATCTTCTTGACGGGTGTCGCCTCGCGGTCGTCGACGGGGCCGTAGTGCACAAGCCACAGGCTCGGGTCGACCTGCGGCGCGTTGGGGTTGGGCACCTTGGGCGGCATCAGCCGGAAGCGCCGCCTCGAGTGCGTAGCAAACTCGTCGCCCGGTCTGTAGCCAATCGGCTGGTGGAACACCTCCAAGATCAGCCCGTCGCGGATCTCGTGCTGGTAGTAAGTCTCGCCGCGCGGCCAGATGTAGCCGTCTGACGCAAACTCGGTGCCCATGCGCTGCAGCGGCTGCCAAGTCAGGATAATCGAGCCATCCTGCGGCGTGTCGAGAAACGTCCAGAAAAAAGGCGCGCCGTCACGGGCGATGCGCGGCGAGTTGAGCAGCCATTCGGTCACCTCGGGGATGCCGAAGCGCGGCACGAGCGGGTAGCGGTATGCGCTGATGAGGTGGATGTGCGGGAGCTGTCAGAAGAGAAGAAAAAAAGTTAGTAGCTGGTAAAGGTTGGAATCAGATCCTGACTTAAAGCCCCGTATATCGCGAATGCATACCAGCTCCGGGTGCACGTTGTGGCTGGGGTCCGCAGCCATTGTGCTGGATGTCGACCGTCGATGCTAGATTATTGCGTTGGTTTTGCGATTGTATCGATGTCGATGGACCGTCGTCGATTTCGTTCCTAAGTTGATGATAATTCGCGTCGCGAATGCAATCAAATGCAATCGAAATGGCGGCAAGCTTCTTCGTATCAGTTCGATCAATGGGGCGACAGGTTGTCGTCGATTATCGTGAGAATCCCCGCTGTCGTCAATGGATGCGCGCGTCGTGGGTCGTGTCGTCGTCGTCTCCTCTTGCTCGGCTGGAGCGTTTTGGAGAGGATCTCTGGGGATTGAATCGCGACGCACTTTTTTGGCCATTTGGCGCGCGTTGGCGGCTGCAGGCACACCTGGGACACCAAGCAGCTCCAACAAGGGGGGAAGTGGCTGGAAGTGTGGCTCGTGTGTCAGAACACGTGACTGTGCCTGGCCAACATCATCTCCACCATTTATTCACTGTAAGTGCCCAAAAAGCCCCTAATGCATGAGACCGTTTAGTGGGCTAACTCTGGCTAGCGTTTGCACATCGACGAACAGCAGCCGCGGCGCCCAGCCTCGTCCCTGGGAAGGAGCGGAGGAGAGAAGAGCATTTCTTTCCCAGACTTGTACCGGGAGCCATTCACTTGTGCTCTTTCCTTTACCTTATATAACTATCATCAAGGCTATCCAGGGGGTGCTCAGTGGATTTCCTTCGTTTCAACGAAATCATCCCAATATCAACATCCCCCAGAGCCATGCCCTCCACTTACAAGGGCAAGGGTCCGGCACCCATTCTGATGGAGCCGGACACGGACGATACCGATGCCAGTTACCGCGCCGCCCTCAACCAGTTCCTCCAGGCTCGCCAGAGGCCCGATCAATCGCCTGAGGCATTTTACAATTATGTGCGCCGTCTCGAGAAGAAGCTCGAGTATCTGCCAGCACACTTCTTGTCGGGGCACCTGTATTCAGGTCTGTTGCCGGGTCTGCAGGAAGGACTGGCCATCCGCGGCATCACGTCCAAGTCTACGCGCGATGAGATTGTGAAGCGGGCAAACACATTGTGGGAGCCAACATCTCTGACGGCCACTCGGGTGGCAGCAGATGCAGCTGCCGCCGAAGGCGCTGCTGCCAGTGGTGGCAGCAGCAGCACAGCTCGCCCCAGCGCAACATCATCCCCTACCGAAGAGATGAGACGGGCCAAGAGGCGGGCGAAGCAGGCCGCCAAGAGACTCCGTCGTCGGCAAGAGCGCCAATATTTCCGCGGCTATCCCGGCGGCGGCAGGTCCAGTGGCCCTGTGTACATGTCTAAGCTGTCCGTGGTGGACGAAGGTGGAAGCAGCCCTCCACGAGTCGTTGGACAAACGGGCTATGTCGACGATAATATTGAATATGTCGGCTCTCGCCGGGATCACGACGCCGTTAAGCAGGAGGATCGTGACGACGGCGCAGGGATGCAATATGCCACGCCCATTTTCGGCACAGACTCTCTCATGGCACGCGTCGAGTGCCCCGCGTGCAGACAGCTTGGGCACTTTGCGAGAGATTGTCCCGGTTTCAGACGGTCAGCGAGACCGCCGTATTCACGGCCATATGCCCGTCCGGTCCGGGGTGGTTATCGGGGTCGGGCTCATGTTCGGAGACGGGGGACATCATACTAAATGTTTGAAACTTTGTTCGGGGCGTTGCTGGCCTCCGACTTTACTGTTGTCCGGTCAGCAAACGGGTATACCTGATTTGTACTATTGAATCTGCATTTTAGCACGTTTGTGTTTATCAAGGGTCTTCTGAGTTTTCCAATTTCCCATTTCTTTGTTTACATGTGGTTTCTTTTTTTATTGATATGCATTTTTACCTGCCATTGGCCCCAGTCCCAGTTGTCCTCCGACAGTTTTTTGTGCCTCCTCCACACTTTATGAAAATGCAACAGCGGACGAAAGAAAAGGCCACGAATGGAAATGGAAGAGGTACAGATTGGCCAGCAAATTGGTTGCAAGGCTGTGCCACGAAATAAACAAGCCGACCTATTTTTTTTTTCTTTTTTGCATCAACAGAATAGGGGCAAAAGAGGCAGCCCTCTACGAAGACGCTTCCCCGGTCCGGCGAGATGCCACCACGTCAGTTGTGGTTCCATTGCAGCCACGAGGATGGCAGATTTGGGTTACAGTCCGTCGATCCGATCGAGTTGAGCCACTTGGTCTCAAATAAAAATGAGACGAAAGGAGATGGAAAAGAGGCACATAACATTTCTCGCAAAATCTTTCACATCACGGTCGTCTTGGCAGACTTCTAAGAAAAGAATACCGTCACCACCAGTTCATAAACAAAAGAAAATGCTCCGGGGCGGGTGGTCCACAAAGGACAGCAGATCTTCGACGGAACGAAATGGCAACAGTAAAGGAAGACGACGGGCCGACGCCGAACAAGGCAGCTGGAAAGTCTGGCGGCCCCGGATTGTGGGTTCGTTTGATATGTTCAGATCGTGGGTTTGTTTGATATGCTCATGATATTCTTGTGGTATTTGCTCTGCAAACGTTTCTAAATTTGGCCTCGTCGTCCCTTGTTCAGACGGGTTTTGATTGACGAAATAGAACTATACCTACAAAGGGCACAAGAAGGAATATAGCTCATAAGACCAAGCTCATATTGAGCCGTGAAATGAGCCGGTTGGATGGCAATGCCTGCGGATCATAGGCAAAAGCGTCCTGTGAGATGCTGATATAATATATTAAATGCAGAAATGTCATGAAAATATGCCAAGAAAAGAGATCATCGAATTGAGGTCGAATCAGAGCACATTGTATAATGACAAACCTAATTGTTCAGAGCGGTTATTGACGGGCATCGTTTTCCTGGAATATCTTTTTTGGACACTTTCTGTGTGTCCTATTTCTGGAAAATTCTTGAGTTTTGATCACTGGGTTCTTTAGCTCTTAAGACTTATTTTATTAATATATCTATGTGAATGATGGCAGCCAGGTTAGGCATGTCTAGAATTGTGTCTGATTTATTTATAATTTTATCCCAACGAGCCATCATAGACATATGTACGATTTAGTGGCGAGTAATATTGGAGGTTTCTGCATTTGCCGTAGAGGGCTGTTTTCCGAACAATCCCTTTCCCATATGTTCTTCTTCCTCGTTTTCCTTTCCTACTCTCTAAATTATTGACGTGCTTTCGCTCCACGCCGTCGGACATCTGTTATTTTGATCACGGACATCGCAACATCCAAACCTCTTGAAGACACACACACGCGCGCGCGCAACACAGAGTCCGACGTACCGACAACAATACTACCAGCGCCACACACCTGCAGGAGAGACAGCAGGGTCAATTTACCCAGAGCTAGACTGAAGAAACTCAGGACATCCCAAACTCTATTTCGGGATAGAAACGTGGATACGATTCAGGGCAGCCAGGGCGAAAAAGATCATCACCTTCCCGATTGAGAGACCTCCATTAAAACAGCCGCGACAAAGTAGCATCTTCTTTTTTATTTTTCAATTTTGCTCCCTTTTTTAAACAGAAAGAGGAAACACGGCAAGCAAAGCTGCCGGAATACTTCTTGGAAAGGCACAAAATTGTGTCGGTTTATGCTCAATGCCCCATCTGCGATCGTCAACAAACCGACGATCACAACTCTTACCGTGAGACTACGGCGCCCACACACAAAACATCACCAACATTCCAGTGGTCCAAGCTTCAAATTTGTGTTTTCTTCTATCATTTTCCCTCAAAAACGGCCAACATCTTGAATTTTAATTTATCCAACGAATAAAGAAGGTGGCAAGAGGCAAGAGACCTCAATAGAGGTAAGCACGGACAAAGAGCCAAGGAAAGAGCGACCGATGACAATAGGCATCACGACATCGAGTATATAACTGTGTCGCTCCTTCCCTCGTCATCAGCAGAATTATTTCTCAGACCACTCCCACTTCAAAGCGCTGTATATTAACGCGACAGACCCCGCACAGACTCAGGCAAAGACAGAACATATCAGTCTTACCAAGTATCAACACAACATCTTCAACATGAAGTGGTCCAGCTCATTGTCGGCCCTCCTGGCCAGCTCAGCTGCGCTTGTCTCGGCAAGCCCTGCTGCTCCCCGTGAACTGAAGCTTTTCAACCTCAAGGTCGTCGCGTAAGTTTCCACTATCCCCTCGTGATATCCACCAACTTAACTGTGCTAACCAACCCTCAGTCCTCTCGCTAGCGGCATCAACGGCCGCTTTCTTTCGATCAACCCAGACGGAAGCGTGGGCATCTCGTCCGACCGTCGGGCCGGCCCAGGCCCAATCCCTCCCGGTGCACCTGTCCCGCCGTCGTCTTCTTCTGCTGTCGTGGCCGAGGCCAGCGCCAAGCCCAAGCCGGGCGCCAAGTTCTACGTCACACAGTCCGGCCCCACGGGCACGCCGGCCGCCGGGTTCTACGAGCTGCACAGCTACCCCATTGGCATTGTCGACCACGCCCTTGGCCTCAATGGCTCGGCGAGCGACGGCCTCCGCTATTTAGTTGATGTGACCAACCCGGGCCACAACGCCGGTGCCGGCGGGTCGGGCAGCGGTAACAGCAGCGCGGCCGACTACAAGTCGTTTACGCTGGACAACTACGGCTCCGCGTTTACGGGCAGCGGCGACAGCGACGGCAACGACGGCCATGCCGAGATTGACATTGCGATCGACCTGTCCTTGGGCAAGCGCATCCCGCCGGCGCTGCCGCTCAACGGCTTCAAGTACGGCAGCAAGGGTAACGGGCGGTGGATCTTGGTCCAGAACGGCGCGGACAGCTATGTCACCGCGTGGTACGATGGTATGTGTTCTTCCTGCTTCCTGTTTTCTTTCATTTTGTTGTTTGTGTGTGGAGTACTGAATGCTGACCATGATAGGCGCCTCGATGATTCTTCAAAACTACCGCAACGCTGACATTACCTACGAGCCGACGAGCGCATAAAGCATCGACGTTTCTGTTGATAAGGATGAAGATGAGGTGTCAATTGATGGATGATGAGAAACAGCTTGTCGACAAAAAGCCATGTGGGACGAGGCGAAGGCGAGGTGAACAGGGGAGGTATGTTGAGCGGCAGGACATCATATGCACTGTCCATGGCCTTAGCTGCCCGTTTTTTATTCCTTTCTATGACGATATTGCATCTTATACCAATCGTTACTCAATTGATCGTTTTCTTTCTTTTTGAATCATAACCTTCTATGCACATAATACCACTTGTACCAACGCATTGGCCATCATATGAACACACCGTAGCAACTCCATGTAGAGTGCATCCTCTCATCCTGGCATATCATGCTATCACGGTACAACTCGTATGACTGGAAACGGGACAATGTGAAATGGTCTGATTTTTTACTTTTTTTGTATCTGTCTCTTGCTGGTGTTTTTTATGTTTCTCGTTAATATATCAGGGCACACGCATATGTCCTTGTGTCCTCCTCTTTCTATTTGTTTTTCTTCGTTTTCTCTCCTTTCCCTCCTTTCTCTTCATTCATTCTCGACACCCGCCACCTAGGCATTGCCGTCTATATGTTCCCGATGCCCAGGCCATATTGTTTTTCTGTATTTTTTGTCGATATTTTTGCAGCCTCGAATCGACGACTAGTCGGTTGGATATGCCGATTTTCCAAGATGAACACCCTCCAACCATGATAAACAGACAGAACAAAAAAGAAGTGGCAACACAACAAACAGTGCGAAAACTTTCGATACACAATACAGACACAAGGAAATAACTAAAAAAAGAAAAGGGCATGAAAACCGTGCACTATGCAAGACGGAAAATGGGATGAAAGGAAGCGCAACTAAGTCAACAGCACCAACTGAATGCCTTAGAACGACATCTCCTTCTTGATCTCGGCAATGGCGCGGCCGGGGTTCAGGCCCTTGGGGCACGTCCGCGTGCAGTTGAGAATGGTGTGGCAACGGTACAGGCTCATGGAGTTCTCGAAAGCCTGCTTGCGCTCGGCCTTCTTCTCGTCACGGGAGTCGGCGAGCCAGCGGTACGACTGCAGCAGGACGGCGGGGCCGAGGTACTCCTCCGAGTTCCACCAGTAGGACGGGCACGACGTCGAGCAGCAGAAGCACAGAATGCACTCGTAGAGGCCGTCCAGCTTCTTGCGGTCCTCCTTGCTCTGGCGGTATTCGCGGCCCTAAAGAAGGGGGGGTCAGTTTCCGATTCACAAGTCTTGTCAACAACTGATCTCGGGCGAGGCAGCTGAACTCACATCAGGAGCAGGGGTGTCTCTCTGCAGGTAGGGCTTGATGGACTTGTACTGCTTGTACAGCTGGGTCAGATCGGGCACCAGGTCCTTGACGACGTAGGTGTGCGGCAGCGGGTAGATCTTGTCTTCGGCGGTGTCGGTGGGAATGCGGCCTGCAGCGGTCAGAAAAAGTTTAGGAAAGCAAACTAAACAAAGGGCGGCCAGGACTCACAAAGACAGGCCAGGGTGTTAACGCCGTTGATGTTCATGGCGCAGCTGCCGCAGATACCCTCGCGGCACGAGCGACGGAAGGTCAGGGTGGGGTCCTGCTCGTTCTTGATGCGGATGAGCGCGTCGAGCATCATGGGGCCGGTCTTGTTGAGGTCCAGGGTGAAGGTGTCCATGCGCGGCTTCTCGGACGGGGTGTCGGGGCTCCAGCGGTAGATCTGGAACTTCTTGAGCCGTGGTGCGGCCGCGGCAGGCGCGTCGGAGGTCGTGGCCATGGAGCGGCGAGAAGAGGATTGTGATGAGGAGGAGGACTGAGTAGAAGAGCTGACGAAAGCCGAAGCCATTGGCCGAGCAGCCATCGAGGGGCGCGACGCCAGCAGGCGCATTGTGGAGGAGCGGAGAGCAGCCATTGCGGTGGATGTGAGGAGAGAGGAGAGGGGAGTGAAGAGTGAAGAAAAGAAGGAAAAGAGAAGGAGACAATTGAATCGATCGACGATGTCAAATGTCAAGAGAATGGGATTTGTTCCGGTGGCGGCCAGGCGAAAACCAGCTGCTCAATGGGACGGAAGAATGAAGGGAAAAAGAATAGACGGAAGAATGCCACCGGCAGCGATGCGAGATGCGCGATCACGAGGTGCGATTGGCAATTGGTCGTTGTAGGAGACAAAAGAGAGAGGTCGAGATGGAAGAGGTCGAGAACCAAACAAACCAAGAAAAAGGGAGAGTAAGGAAGGAGATGAGGTGGTAGCGTGGCAGTTGATGGTAGTTGGCGGTGGTTTGTGTGTGTGCGTTCGGTTTTTTTGGCTCTTTGGCTGGGCTGCACCTTCCCTCTTGCCCCCAGTCATGACGATGGAAATTCGGGACACCTCGGCTAGTGAAGCCCGCATTCTGTGGTGCTGTTGCAAAAGAGCGCTGTAGCCAATGGGAGCAGTCATATTGTCAATGGCCCCCGTTACCCCAAGGGACGATTCGGAGGCACGCTGACTGGGCAGGAGCGATTCAGAGTGGGCTTTTGGCGGGTTTGTGGTGGACATTAGTGGACTTTTTGGTGGTGGCCTTCACGTGCTTGCGGCTTGCCGTGGGCAGCAGCCGTGGGGAGCTCGGGGAGGAAGGAAGAAGGGGAGAAAGGCACATGCTTACCGTGTGGAGAAGGAGCGAGGGGAAAATTGCGACTGTGTACCTAGATATTTGCGCTGCTTGCTCGTGGCTGGTAGGTACCTTGGCTTGCACCTAGCAAGGTACATCATATTCCACCAATAACACCCCCCACGATAATGTACTCTGTCAACTGGTGCTAATTGGGTGCACTTTCCTCCATTGTGGGCGGTTTAGCTGCAAGCGTCGACCTAATGACATAGCGCGACGAGCAATCCCGCTCTAATCTGATAATGAGCCAGGAACGTCCCTTCAGTCATTATCGGTTTTTTTTTAAGTTTTTTTTTTTTTTTTTTGCTGCAATCTGCCGCGTCTGTTCCTCTCCTGCAGCGCAACGGCTCAACGGCTCACGACCACCGATTGATAACGGCTTCACGGCGCATCGCACACCTGACGCCAGCGTACCTGGTGCCATTTGACGCGTTCCAATTGTCCCGAGAACTTGCGAGGGTTCAAAAGCAACAAAGTGACACCTACAGCAACCAGCATCTATTTTCTCGATTTCATCGCATCCTCTCGTCGACATCACCCCTCGCGAGTGCAATTGACCCGACGCCAGCCGTGCAACCAGCTGTCTGCTTGCCTACCTGCCCCCGGCCCTCTCCGCATTCACCGGACGCCCGAGCATGGCCATCCGATCTATGCGAGCGGTCCTGTCTGCATCGCAGACTTGCATTCGACCATGTAAGGATAACGACGGCAGTCGTGTCTCTCGCGATATGATGCGCCATGCGCGCTTGAAAATTATGTGCACGTCATAGCTAACACAGGCCGACACAGTAGCACCGCCAGTGCCATCCGCAGTTACACGACAACCAGTTTCTCTATCTGCAGCGAGATCTCTTCCCCTCAGCCGGCAATACTCGGCATACGCTCCCACTTCCTCGCCTTCCTCGTCTTCCTCGTCTCTCTCCTCCACCTCCTCCCGCCTCAACATGTCGTCGAAACGGCCATCTTCGACAGTAGCTGGCCGCGGTCGGGTACCGGCAGCTTCGGCACGCAGAAGCATCTTTTCCTACAGTGTCGCTGCATCTTACATCGCCAAGGACCGTCCGTTCGATCCCAGCACGCACGTCTTCCACTTCAACCCCTACAACCGCCTCCAACAGAACTCGGCGACACAAAAGAGGAAGCCATCGCAGCGGCCCGAGAGCGGCCAGGATGCATTCTTTGTGAGCCGGGTCGGTGAAACAGGGACCGTTGCCCTAGCAGTAGCAGACGGCGTCGGCGGCTGGATGGAGTCGGGCGTTGACCCGGCCGACTTTTCGCACGGTTTTACCGAGTACATGGCTGCCGCCGCCTACGAGCACGGAAAGCCATTAGGGCGGAAGCAGCAACAGCAAGAAAAGGCAAAGGCAGAGCAGGACACGACAGCGACACCACCACTATCCGCCCGGCGGCTGATGGAGATTGGCTACCAGGCCGTCCGCCACGACCGGTCCATCGAGGCCGGCGGCTCCACGGCCATTGTCGGCCTCCTCAAGCCTGACGGCGGTCTCGAGGTCGCCAACCTGGGCGACAGCGGCTACATCCACCTGCGCCTCAACGCCGTCCACGCCTGCTCCGAGCCACAGACGCACGCCTTCAACACGCCCTACCAGCTCAGCATGATCCCGCCCAACATCCTGGCGCGCATGGCCGCGTTCGGCGGCGCCCAGCTCAGCGACGAGCCCCGCGACGCCGAGGTGATCCGCAGCGACCTGCGCCACGGCGATGTTTTGGTGTTTGCCTCGGACGGCGTCTGGGACAATCTGTTCAACCAAGACATTCTGCAGATTGTGAGCCGCGCCATGATGGGCACCGGCGCGTGGCAGGCCACCGCCAAAGATGCGGGCGCCGCCGTGGCTGTGGCCCCGGCATCTTCGCTTAAGCAGCTGACCGACCCCGAAATCCAAGGCAAGGGCAACAAGGAGGGCGAGCCCACGATCACTCTCCAGAGCCTCATCGCCACACAGATTACAGGCGCGGCCAAGGCGGCAAGCGTCAACGCCAAACTTGACGGCCCCTTTGCCAAGGAGGTCAAGCGCTACTACCCTCAGGAGACCTGGCACGGCGGCAAGGTCGACGATATCTGCGTTGTCGTCGCCATTGTTTCGGAGGAGCCCACTGCCAGCGATGACGGCCCGATCAAGAGCAAGCTTTAGACTCGTCTACCGCACACCTTTATTTCACCTTTTCTCTCTTTTGCCCCTATAGATTTGGTTTCTTGTCATAATGTTGAGCGCCCATTCTGGAATTATGGGCCTGGGCATTTGGTTTTGCATTGTCTTGTTTGGCATATCTCACGGCGTCCATGACATCTGTCTACCCTGTGTTTCTCCTAATTTTTGAGCTTTGTTTCTTTTTGTTCTTTAACATATAGACTTTTACGAAAATCAGCTTTTCTGGACGACAAAAATAACTTGGACGGAGGAAAGGCACACCATATAATTATATCCATACAGGAGAGAACGGGGGATAAATAAATACATGGCACGCGCATAGCAACAATTTACTCGGATTTTGGTCGTTTTATCATATTGATCTGCTTTGTTTACTTTTGATTTTGTCTTCCTGAATATCCTGCACAATCCACGAGCACAATGATACACAGCGCACGCGCGAAATATGCGCGTACGCATACGCGGCCTTGTACTCACAGAACACACGATCCTGCGATTATGCGATCTTGTTGCTGCCATCAGCAATGCCGGTGCCGATGCCGTTCGACGATTGGTAGTCTTTGGGGTCCATGTGGACAAAGGCCGATAGATGCATCCACCTCACAAACTGCAGTGTCTTGTATCTTTGTACGTTGCGGTCTTGCGGTAATTGGTCTTCTTTTGTGTTGCTCTGTACGCCTTGCGGCGGTGTGAGATGGTCTCGGCCGTCGTCCTGTCAATGTGCTTTGGATAGATTGACCCAACGTCGTACAGGCGTACGAAAGGAGTTTTACTCCAGAACGCCATCATTCTTGTTTTTTTTAGCCTTCTTGTGTGTGGTTTGTATGTCCGGGCACACGACCCCAAAAAAACTTTGTGTGTGAATTTTGTGCTTCTTGAGATTGTTTGTGCTACCCCAGCTGGGACATTCATGGTCTTGATGCACCACGACCCGTTACATACTCGTAACAAAAAATCAACGAACCATAATAGAGCATTAATACAAGCAACAACAACACAAAAGAGGCAACAAAAAGGCATGACAGGCCAGAAGAGACAAGGCGCAGATTGCCATATCACAAAACGAAGCTCAACAAAATTCATAAAGTCAAACAAGAGCAGGGTCTACCATCCAAAAAAGTCTCCGTGTACACCGTACTTTTTGCTTGACTGTACTTCATATGTATGTTATGTATTCACTGGCCCTGCAGGCCACATGGCTTGCATCGATGATCGGGCACACAGGCCTGTATCTGTACCTATCCCTTGCTTGGAACCTGCCGTAGGGTGGAGCCGCCCGTCAAACAAGCAACGGGCAACGATGGCGGGCCCTGGCATCGAGGCGAATCGAGACATGATGCGTCGAGACAAAATACAAAAAGACAAAAGGACAACAAAAAAGACGGCAAGACAATAGTGGACTGGCGGTCATTAATAGACTTCCACGAGACGCGTTTCACTCGAACCGAGAAGGGTGCAGTTTAGAAGAAGGATGTGATGTGTAATTGAATTGAATGAGTAAATGAGTAAAGTAAATGAGGAGTAAAAGGAGCGAACGAAAGAAATCCAAATTACAATGCTATTAGGTGTGGCTGCCTATCGCCATGTCATGTCTTGGCGTAAAGAAATGAAAATCAACAGTGTGAGAGAAGAAAAAAAGGGACAGAATATCAAAGCAGCCAAAAGAGCGGAAAGTGAGAAGAGGCGCAAAAGTGGTGTCAAAAAAATAAACAGTCCAAATTTCAAATCTACTCGAAATCCCTGCATCCTTGCTTGTATGGTTTGTGTATTTGCAAAAATATTAAGTCGGGGTAGGAAGGGGTCCAGGTTCATGTGTGAAACCCAAAAGAAGTAAATAAAAAATAACCTGTCATCCACCTTTTCCCATGCGTTCTTTAGAGCGAGAAAAATCCACGACATAAGTGAGAGGAACCCCTGAGTAAATGAGAAAAAAGAAAATCAAAACTGCAAAACAAACAAAACACAAATAGGCATCAGCCCATCATGTCGCTTAGTTGAAGTACAGCAGAGCAGCAACGGTGACCAGGACGAAAGCCAGGGGCGACTTGGCCTGGGGGCCGTTGTTGGTGTTGGCAGGGACGGTGGTGGCCGAGGTGGTAGCCTTGGTGCCAGTCGTGGAAGCTACAACGTGTTAGTGAGAGTTTCAAAATCAAAATCAAATATCAAGTCCAGGGGCATTGAAAACTCACTCTTCGTGGCGGTCGTGGTGGTGTTGGAGCCGGCGGTCGTGGTCAGGTGGGTGGTCTTGGACGACGAAGACGAGGTGGTCGAGGTAGACTCAGACGAGGACGACGACGACGACGAAGAGGTGGTAGCAGAGGACGACGCAGCGCTCGAGGAGGCGGCCGTGGAGCTGGCGGTCGAGGCGGAAGCCGAGGCAGAGCCGGTGCCGGTCAGGGCGAACAGCTTGCTGTAGTTGGTGCCAGTCGAGTCGGTGATCTCGAAAGCGTAGTTGCCCGAAGCCAGGGTGGTTGGGACAGTCCAGGTGAAGCTGCCGCTCGAGTCGTTGGCTGGGGAGATGTTAGTGTGTGCTCGTCTCAATATCAGATTCAAATCAAGTCCTCGGTAGAAACATACAGTCAATGGCCTCAACCTTCTTCAGATCGTCGGCAGTGCCGGTGGCCAGGTAGATGGTGACAGGGCCGGTGGCGTTGTTCCAGGTCAGGGTGAAGGTCGAGCCGGGAACGACATTGAAGTTGGAGTTGGTGAAGGCCGGGACAGCGGCGACCGTGGCGGCCAGGGCGGCGAAAACTGAGGCAATGGCGAACTTCATTTTGAATGTAGGTTGTGTGTGAAAAGGTAGCGAGTGGCTGAAGAAAGATAAAGTGGTGATATTAAAATGGTCGTCGAGAAAAAAGTTGTAAGATCAAGAAGATTAAGTTGAACGAGAGACTAGAAAGTTTGTATGCTGTAGAGAGCCACGAGGGAAATCCGATGTTAGAGAAATGTGCCAAGACAAAGAAATTCAAAGAAGTGAAGATCGAGCAACCGTTTGAAAGTGAATTGGGACGTGTGAATGAGTGAAGATAGCAAAAAACAAAAGGAGGAAAGAAAGAAAACAAAAGGAGATGTGCAGAAGAGAATGCAATTCTAGAACGACAGCGCCGGCTGGAATGCACGACCAAAGAGTCTCTGAGAATGGGACGCGCAACGGACGTAACAGGACGTAAGCTGGACCAGGCGGGAAGTGTTGTTTTGTGTGTTGTTCCAATCCGAGACAGGCATACGCTTTGGAGTGAACAGGCAAAAAAGAGAAGAAGGGGAATTCCGAAGCCGCCGCAGGGGCTTGAAGGGCTGAATGTTTGTCAAGGCTGGAGGCTGAACGGAGAATGACGCAGGGAACAAAAGGAGAGGATTGGCGAGGAGGCCAGAGCAACGGGATGGACGAGGCGCGAGCGTTTGTTGTGTCGAGAAAACGAGGAAAAGGCAGAAACGTATCGAGGCAACATAAACACTTACAGAAATTAAGACGTAAAGTCGTTGAACGATTGTGAAGATGACGATGCAGAAACAGAAAGAGGAGCAAAAAAGAGGAGAAGGAAGGAAGGGAAAGAAATGGGAAGGAGTCAAGGGAAGGAGAGGAAGAGATCTGTGGTATTAAAATAAACCAGACGGAATGCAGTCTTCCAGAATGAGCGAAGGAGCTTTGCTAGGGCGACTAGGGAAAAGAGGCAAGTTCGAAGCGGAAAGACGCAAAAGCAGGAAAGAAGAATTTTCCTTGGCAGCGAAATGGGCGGCGCATGGGGAGACAGGGAAGGTGCAAAAGGTGCAAACATGAGCAAAGAGGGCAAGAGGTGTGTGTGAAGATGGTGGTGGTCATCGTGGAGGGCATGGGCCAGGCACACGCCCCCCTTCCGTTCCTTCCCCTTTCGTGGGCCTGGCCTGGCCGCTTGTGATGGGGCCGAATAAAATGAAAAATAAAACGGAGGAAATAAATAAATACAAAAACAGGGGGCAGCTTGGGGCGTGCTCGCCGGCGTTCATCTCAGTCCTCAGCATTCTGCAGTCTCCAGGCGACGCGACAGGGCACGAGGTACCGAGCTGGGGCCTGCGCTAGCCCAGACACAGCAACGGCTGGACCCACCCTGTGCCAAAAGTAGCTGTGATGTACGGGGTACGACGATGGCGTCTGCATCTGGCCAGTGTGCCCAGAATGCATGGATATGGACGCGCAATGCTCCTTCCCTACCCATCATGGAGATGCACTGCGACATATTCTGGCAGGAGCATGTCACTGCACCCCTGTGCGTGGGCAGGTTGCAGGTCGCGGCTTCCTGCAATTATGTCATTCGCAGACAGGTTTTCCAGACATTTGAGCGGGCTGCACCTGCCTCGATGCTGCAAGATGCAACTCCAGGTGCTTTCTGGACAAAAATCAAGGAAAGAATACAAACATTGGTCAAGCAAGGCCAGTGCGACCAAGATATTGAGAATGAGAATGCCAGCCAGTGCTCCATCTGTAACAAAATGCGTCGAAGGCAGAAAATGTACGACTAACGCATGAGCAGGAAAGAGCAGTCGGCGACAAGAGCGGCTGCGCTTTCTCAGTTGCACGGCGGTCCTTTCGCTGAGAGCACAAAAGTGTAAGCATATTTTGTGTGTGGCCACCAGCCTCAAAAGTGTGCTTCTCTGGCACGACTTGTTGTCAGATTTGGTACCCAATACCACACAACAACTCGTATTCCCGCCAGCATTGCAATGTGCATTGGAGATAGTGCCTCAGCCGACCCAGCAAACAAACTTTTTAGCACGCTGAAGAGCGCAGGGAAGCAGCAGCTTGCAGCAGCGGCGCGTGCGAGCTGCAGTGCACATCACTGATATTCCAGTAATATTCGCCCTCACTTGCTCCAAAGAAGAGTCTCCAAGAGCACCTGCGTGCCTGGGCTCCGTGGCCCTGGCTGGGCATCCTGGCGCCGAGCTGCACAAGAGGACCGGTGCGTCGAGCGATCAGCACTCGAGTTGGTGGCGAGATGGTGTCTAACTGGTGCAGACACGCCAAAGAAAGGGGTTCAGAGGCTCAAGAGGTTTCAAAAACAAAGACACCAAGACCACAGCTAAGACTCCAAGAGTCTAAGACAGGAAAGCACCCAAAATATGGCCTAGAATCGCTAGCAGGCCAAGGGCTCGCAATAACAGAGAAAGGGATGAAAGTCCAGGTTCCAGACCCTTATTTCTCAGAACACTCAGAACCGAGTGCTTGACCAGAATACCAAAATCGGCAAAATCTACAAAACCGAGGAAATTGCTTGGCATCAGTGCTGATCATCGAATCTCACAGGAATCGCGTCTTCCTTCCCCATCTCTCCTCCATCTCAGCGCATCTCTGCATCCTAATCCTCTTTTCTGAGAATTAGGTCAGATAGGTATCATCGGTTCACGGGCGCACTGTCCCACCGGAAACGCGAAAAGCAGGCCATCGATGGGCGGGAACAGCGCATGGGGACGGGAGTATCTTGCTGACAGCCAGTGCCCAGAAATCAGAAGGCATGCCAGTGCCGCCAATATTTGGGCCTGGTGAGCAGGGCCTGTCCTTTTTCGTCTTTCGCGATACCGACAAACCCGACCGGGGTGCTACGGAGTACGACGTACTGTGGACTGTGTGGGTTGTCATCAGAGCTTGTCCAGAATCCTCCAGAAGGGAAGCGCCAGGGCCCCAGCAAGCAGTTAATTGAACGTGGAGCGATTTTTGAGTCCGATATGGGGCATATCTCGGTGGCCAAAATGACCAAATAAAATGGCAAAACAACGAGACAAGCGGGCTCTATTGCACTCATCGTCTTGCCTGAGAACACCTGGTATCCCGAACAAGCTATTGGCAACATCTCACGACCGCCTCCAAGGTCTGCCTCCTATTCTCTCAATGACAAAATGGCAACACTCAGTATTACTGTGGTAGAAAGAAAAGAACAAGAACACACGCCCTGGCGAACACGCTATGCAGACCCAGCCCCTGTCCATCTCCGCCGGCCAAGTCTCGATCCAGCCTAGCTCTCTGATAAATTAGCGCTGGTGCAGTTCGTCCTAGCCGGAGAGCAGAGTGGAAAGGAGCAAAAGAACTCAAAGTACGACATACGATGTACAGATGAGAGTGAGGGAAACAAAAGAGTGTGCTGTGAGTGGTGTGGTGGTGTGGGCAAGAGAGAGGTGTTCCTTGCATATTTCATGCCAAGCCACTTCCAGTGGCAACTCCCGCTGGCCCTGTTCGGTTCTCGAGCCCTGTTGAAAGGCGAAAACACGAAAACAGCAACTGGCATTTTCGACGCTGCTTCACTAAAACAATGTCTACTAGTTTGCTTCTATTCTTGGGTTCATTGCTTTTCCCTTTTTTTCTCGATGCACTTTTTCACTTTTTTCCTTTTCCTGTTCAGGCGCTCAAAGGGAGAGGAGAATGGTAAGTGGGAAATGCAACCCACGGCTATGGCGGAAGGCAGGAAGAATGAAGGAGAAGAAAACCGATCAGGAGAAGCCGATGTGACCAAGAACAAAACTCGATCATGTTCGGCCCTTGGCCAAAGGTTGGTTGGTCTGAATTTTGAATACGACCTAGGTCGACTGGCACGCCAGGTGACTTTACAGTCCCAACAGCTCAACTACGCCATCGGTCTGGAATCGATGGCATCGCCAACAGCTACGACGTAGAGCTGGGGCATTGTGCTCACCCCATCTTCTTTCTTCTTTCTTGCCCACTCTCGCCCACGCCAGGAGGAGTGTATATTGCCAAGGCAACAATTTTCCGTGCAAGGAAAACAAACCAGAAAATGACAATGTTGAGAATGCGAAAAGAACCGTCAAAGAGACACACCCTCGACACCCAAGTGACTCGAAAATGGTTCAGTCTGCGGCAAGCGGGATGCCCAGCCGTGCCGCCCACTTTCTATCCAATATGGTCTGGGCAGGTTTCCCTGCACACTGAAACGCATGACGGCCGGTTTCTTCTTCCTTCTTTTGGCACGTCGTTTTTTTCATGGGCAACGATATATTAAGAAACGTCTCGGGCCTCCGTCACCAGCCTCGCTACAAAGAATGACGTTGTTGCAAAGACCGCCAAGAGGGCCTCCAAACACCCAGTGCAACAGGAAACAAGGCCAGGGCTGTCAGATCTTTTTTCTGTGTTCTGTGGGTAAAAGATGCGGCTTCTTCACCAAAACAGTCGACATGCAGGGCGTCGGTTGTGTCCCAACAATCCTTCGTCACACCCCTCCCTTCAGATGTTGGAGCACTTGCACTTTGACAAGCATTCCAGACCATTACCGTCGATGTCGCAAAGAGGTAAAAATAGCATTGTGCAGACAAGATGACGTTCTTCCAGCATTGAAAAAACCGTCACAGTTCCAACCTTGTAACAATATATGTGGCTGGCCTTGGCAGCTGTCGGGCGCGGTCGAGGTGGTGTGGCTGAACTATTTACGCAAGTCAATCAAAAGGACCAAGAAAATCAAGAAGACCAAGAAGACCAAGAAGACCAAGAACCAAGACACAAAAAACTACGCCGTCATTCGGAATGGTTGCATTGGCGCCTCTCATCACGAAGTTCAACCAGGCAGCGACAGTACTACTCGGGCGAAATGCTTTGTCAGTTTTTCGTCAATTGTGCATAGTGCATGCATGAAAAGAAAGGACGAAAGAAAAATGGTGCGTATGCACAGCGAATATCAACGACGTACGTCGTACATGTACTCCGTATTCCGTGCCTTGCTTTTCCCATTCGGGTGGTTGTGCCTCTGTGATGCAACCCTCTCTTTTCGACAACTTTCTACGCGTCCCCCTCACAGCCAACTTTTTGGTGTTCTCGCGGAGGACGCCCGGTCTAGAAAGATGGTTGCATTCAACTGATGCAAGGTCTCGTAAAACCTTTAAATTTTGGAGTTGTGTGTGTCATGGTTATAATATTTTTAATTGATGGGTCTTTTTTTTTAAAAAAAAAAATTAAAAAAAAATAAAGATGGAAACCATGGATTTAGAGAAATGAAAAATAAAATAGAAAACATCCGCACAAAAAATTGAAATAAGAAACTCCAAGGCTTAGGACCATCCATATGGATTTATTATACAAAAGAAAAAGACAGAAGAAATGACATCTCGAACTATAAACTATTCGCAGACATGTGAACAGAGAAAGATTGAGGCCTCAGAAGATGAACGAGCCTTGGATTTGAACGGCCATATCCAGATGTATCCTACAGAGACAGTACTTCTTTACATTATTCGTTGGCTTGTGTACTCATGACCTAATATCGCACTGCTTGATTCTCCAAGTAAGAGTACCAGTGATACAAATGCCACAAACAAATGCCATAAAGGGCGATGCTTTGAGAAAGTCCAGTAGTCAGGTTGATTTTGCTTCAAATCCACTACAACAACTGCTTTAAACACTCTCCACCAGCCAAACGCTCACGTTTCAAGGCGAGACCGAGAAGCACACACAATGGGAACGAAAGAGGGAACAGAAAAGAGAGGATCGCAATCGGCAGACCACCAGCGATGATCGACACAATGCCATGTTTGAAAAAGAGACCAACATCGGCGCTCCCATGTTTCACTTATTCTAAAAAGAGGTCTAGATGTATTACTTTATAATTGACAAGCTATTGGGAAAAAATAAGGTTCTTATCTCGCTTTTCGGAACAGGGCTATCCGCAGGGGATTAGGAGATGGATGTCGTTTTTTTTTTCGAGATGCGCAGTATCGTCACTTGGTCATGCCGCAAATATATTACTTTCACCAAGACAGGTTCTCGGAGTCCTGTAAATATTATTTATATGAATCTGTGTGCAGACGTCTACCTCAGAATGATTCACTGGGAGCAGAGAATGCTCAAATGCATGTTTCCCTGGGCTCTATGGGAAGAGAGAGATGCTTATCGCGGATAACAAACCTGAAACGAGATGGCCAGCAGCAGACAAGAAGTGACATGACGAGCCAAATGGGAATTGTATATATAAGACCGGCGCATGCAATAATTCGCGCACAGAATTGTCCAAACGGAGACAGCACTGGATAAACGTGGAGAAGCGGACCTCGACTGCCCGTTACAGCACGGCCGATGGCCCCATCTGCCCAATTGCATTTCCAGGGAAATATGAAACCGGTAGTTTCTGGCGCATCAACTGGAGCCAGGGTGAGATTAAGATCGAGTCGAGATCGAGGCCAAAAGTCCAAGCGACCTCCTAGAGGGGCGGCGCAGGATCATCCGGGAGACCGGAGCTGTACCCCGTCACCAGTCTTGAGTGAAAGCAGGAAGCATGAATGGCAAAGAATGGCAGACGAACTGCATCGCAATCACAGAAGACACTGGACGACACCCCGCCGTACGCCGTCGGCCTCCTCCCGTAGCTCGTTGACGGTGGCACCGGAGTCGCGCATTCGCTGGACAAAGTCGTCGAGCGAGCCGCCGACGCCAAAGTAGAGCTTCTTGGCGCCGATAATGGCCGACGCGGACACCGGGCTGGTTTTGGTTTCCTGACTGTCACCACCCTCGCGGCGCAGAATGGACAAGAGCGTGACGCTAAAGGTCTCGAGGGCAAACGGCGAGTAGATGGTCTCGGCACCGAGGACCAGCGTGTGGGCTGGTGCCGGCTTGCCGTTTGCTGTCGAGGCATTGGCGTACAAGAGGTCGACAAACTCAGCCGACCAACCACCAGACAGGAACGATAGAGTGATATCGGCCGAGGCCAAGTAGGCCACAAAGGCGTCCTTGACCTCGTCGGTGAGCTCGAGCTCGCCATTGTCGTCGTCGCCGTCTTCGTCAACAGACAGGGCCTGCTGGAGCAGGGGGTTGGCATCCCGCTGCTGGAGGGCCCAAGCCAAGAGGAAGTTGGGCAGCGTGACCAAGTACAGGACGCTGGGGTTGTAGTCCGCGACGGTGATGGAGAGTGGGTGGCTTCTCTGGGCCTTGCCGGCCGGACTTGACGTTGCACAGGCCCAGTGGAAGAGAGCCAGAGACGGCAGTGCCGTACCACAGCCGAGCTGGTCATTGTTAGTATTCTGGAGACTCAATGGGAGACAGGAAAAAACAAAAGAACAAAAGAACAAAAGAAAGGAATACATACTTCAATGATATGGGCTGGGCCGTCCTTCAAAAGGCAAGTGCCTGCCACGTCGGATGGTGTTGGTGTCGACGACGAGTCGTCTGCCGTTGGTGGTGGTTGCAGTAGAACCTTGACCAGATCGACACTGCTTTCCCAGCTCTTGAAGCCGCCCTCGTAGATGCCCGTCTTGACATCGTGGGTGCCCAGACCAGGGGCCAGCTCACCGCTGCCGTTGGTGTTGCTATCGCCGCCGCCCTCTTCATCGTCTTCCTCGGCCATCAGCTGAACCTTGACATCCCAAAGCTCGCGCCGAGGCAGCCGTATCCGGAACGGGGCTTCCCGAGGCGCCTCTCCATCTTCAGTGCGGCCATCCAGTGTCACGTCCAAGAGACTGTAGGCGATCTTGGACGGCAGCTTGGACATCATCTCCTTGATGTCGTGGCGTTGTGGTGGCAGCTGTGGCTTGCCCTGGACTGGGAAGGCACTGGCTGCTGGTGTGGCGGCTGCATCCTGGCTTTGCTGGGTCTGCAGCCCCGAGGACTCCTGGGGGGCGGTGGCGGCATTGGTAGTGCCGTCATCCTCGATATCGTCCCCAGAAAAGGAAAAGGAAAAGGAAGCCATGGGCGATGCGGCGAATTGATGTGAATGCGTGGATATGTCGTTCACTGCTTGACTCCCTCAACAACGCGGTCGTTGATAATGGCCGGTTTTGTTCTGTTACACCGAAAAGAACGCCAGTATATGCGCGTGTTGTGTAAGAGCTTATCAAAGATGCGGCCCCTCTCAGTCGTTGTGCATGTAGTGCGAGAGAGAGGATGAGAGATGCTGTATTGATTCGTGGCTTGCAGGTGGAAGTGCATCTGCAAGTTGAACGGTGGCTCACGTGCTGGAAGTCCGCTTCCCGATCGTTTTCCTCAATTAGAGCTCTTTCCGTTTCTTCCTTTATTGTTTCTTTCTTCTCTCCTCAAATTCTGAAACGATTTTCCCTTCCTTTTTGGATCTCCGGTTGTTCATGTCGTCGTTCCTTCCTCCCTCCCACGTCGGCCGGCGAAATCAACTTTTTTAGTGGAACCCCACCGAGCACTCACTCCACCTTGCCGCCGACAGCATGGTCACCGCCTTCCATTTTGAGCGCCCTCATCGTTCTGTCTCGAACCACCACCGGCGGTCGCTGCTTCTGGACCTAAACCCCAAACCCCTGTCACTCTCCGGCATGAAACTGTGAATGCACCTCTCTGAATGCATCTCACAATGCACATCAAAACGCACCTTCCTTTCAGCTCTCAACGGGAGCTTTAAGACGCAGTTGGCTCCTGCCGCAGCTAGCCTTGTGCACCTCCTTCCTCATTGGCCAGGCACTCAGCGTCAACATTTCCCCCGATTTCCCCCTCCCTCTCTAGTCGTCACTTTTCAACGTCTTTTACAAGATGCATCTTTCTCGACCTGTGGTTGGACGATTTACGATATAAAGAAAAAGCAAAACAACATTTGTTGGCGACACTTGATCTGTCACCCTCGAAATCGATTCGCCTCTTCACCGACGAAGACCCCCTCCTCCACAGAAGCAACAAAGTGGATCGATTCGTCTTCTCCGCTATGCTTCCTCCCTGGCTTCATTTACTGGCCATAGCTCCTTTCTCTTCTCGTCCGATTCGTTCTGGCGCCTTAGCCTTGTTTATTCTCCTTGATTCCATTGTCTCTTGCAGGTTTCTCAATATCTCACGAGTTCCTCGCTTGCCGCCGGCCGGATGAGAAAAGAAATCGTTCGCTCCCTTGTCCAACGGCCTCGTACGCAGACACAGACCCGGCAGCTTCCTGGATGTGTGCTGTCAACTTTTGTGTCTCTATGTTTCTGTGCATCTGTACTTCTGTACTTCTGTGCTCCTCTTCTTTGTGCTTCTATGTTTCTTTCGTTTCTCTACCGCCATTTTCTGTAGACATGCTATGGTCCTGTTCCCTGGAGTTGGGCTAATAGCCCGCGTCCGTTCTGTTACACGAACATCACTTCCACAGATCCTCCTCCCTTGTCCTCTTTTTTTTAAGACAAATGCGGTCACTTTCCCAGCGAACATGAGCTGTCTCGTTTCTCGTTTCTCCTAATTTTCCTGTTTCCCGTTTAGCTGCCCATTCCCATGGCATCTTTACCCCTATGGAATCTCTCTTGAAGTTTTCTTACCCTCACAGTTACACGGCATCGTTGTCCCCTAATATGTCGCCTCATGTCGACCTCTCTCCTCTTTCTGCACTTGTTACAGTCCCACTCCGACTTACACCTGCCTACTATTCACATGCACATGTCCTCCGTGCCAAGACCGCAGTTGGAGCCTTTGGAGAAGAAGAAAGCGGGACACCAACAGGATGCTGGATGCTCGTTCATGTCTCGCTCTTTATTTTCGCCGCAAGCTTGCCCCCTAGTCCCCTGTCAGTTACCTACCTTCCAAAGACCTGACCGACTAACAGACTACGACATATTGCCTTCTCCAGCGCCGGCCACCCTTGTTTTCCTTTGACAAGCTCGATGCCCCGTAAACCGACCAACGAGCTCTTCAGGCTTCTCCCCCTTCTCGAACCCCCTCCTTTCACCAAGCCCCATTATCCGCTCTACTCAGTACCTTCCCTGGCCTCGCGTGGCTGGCTGGATATTGGGGTTGTCTTGATTTTGATGCTGTTGGTGGTTGGTGTTGGGGCGGAAGACTGCATGTCTCATGGCACAGCAAGAGTTTATTTTTCTCTCCTTTCCCCCTTGGGATATTTCGCGGCCGGATGAGGGCTGGACCAAGCGCGATTATCGATTATGGGGAGTCAACAAGCTGTTGATCCGAGGTGCCCCGTTCTCAAGTGACTTTTATTTATTTTTGTTTTGTCCAATGCTTGTCAGGTGCCAGATCCCGGAAACTGTCCACTCATTCAACGGCGGAGACGGAGACATGCTCAAGATGGATGCTGGACATGTGTCTTTTTGATTCTCTCACTCTCGTCGATGCCCGTGCTTTATTGCCTTATTGCCTTTGTTGTATTTTGACTCTCTCATCGATCGACACATTTACACCGACCATCAGATGGGCTGTCAATCGGACATATAAGTCGCCCGGACCCCTCGTCTCTGTTTGTTCTCGATCTACACATCGGACGTTTCGTTTCTATCTTGTCATTTTTGTGAGGTGTGACTATTTAGCACACTTCGTTTGTCTCCCTGGCGAGGTTTGTTTTCCATCATTTCTTGCAGTACAACAAGGCTATCGTGGTTCCTTCCTAATCCGTCCATCTTGATTTTTCCTCCACTTCTTTTTCTCATTATCTTCATTTCTTGCAAACATCTTCATCTCGACTGTTACAAAGGAAAGTAACCTCTGTTCAGTACCACCTATTCGCAACCAGTTTCGCTCCTGAGAAGCACAACATGGCCAACATCGATGGGGACAATCCCACCCGCATACCTACTCCCAACCTCCACACCAACAACACCATGCCGACTCCCGAATACAAAGTCAAAGAAGAGCCGCTCGGCACGGCACGGCACCTCCGCATCGTCGGCATCGGTGCCGGTGCCAGCGGCATCAACATGGTCCGCACGCTGCGGCTCAAGCTTCGGGCCAACTACGAGCATGTCGTCTACGAAAAGAACACAGAGGTGGGCGGCACCTGGTTCGAGAACCGGTACCCTGGCTGCCGCTGCGACATTCCCAGCCACAACTACCAGTTCTCCTGGCGGCCGAACCGGGCGTGGGCCAACTTTTTTTCACCCGCCGAAGAGATCAACGCGTACCTGTGCCGGATCTGCGACGACGAGGGCATGCGGGGCGACGTGATCAAGCTGGAGCACGAGGTGCTGGGTGCGCACTGGGACGAGGGCCAGGGACGCTGGCTGCTGGCTGTGGTCAACTACCGCACCGGCGAACGCTTCAGCGACTATGCGGACTTTCTGCTCGACGCGTCGGGCATCTTGAAGTGGGTTCTTCTTGTTACCAATTTATTTATGTTATCTACGGTTCCGCTGACTTTGTAGCAACTGGAAGTGGCCTGATATCGAGGGCCTGCACGGCTTCGAGGGCGATCTCGTCCACAGTGCCCGGTGGCCGGCCGAGTTCGACTACAAGGACAAAACCGTGGCGGTCATTGGTAACGGCTCGTCGGGCGTCCAGATCGTGCCGGCCATTTATCCGGATGTCAAGAAGCTTGTGCACATTGTGCGCACGCCGACCTGGATTATCCCGCCACGCGTCCAGATCTTCAACATGGGGCCGGCCGCCGATGTCATGAGCAAGATCGAGCTCGACGACGACGAAAACTTTACGCCCGAACAGATTGCGCGCTTCCAGACGGACCCGGCCATGTACCGCACCTTTGTCAAGACCATCGAGAAGGAGTCCAACAATTCGTTTCCTATCGTGAGTCACCGTGCAACTTTTACAGCTACTTATAGTTTTCGACCACCCACTTACAGTACAGATCATAAAAGATAGCCCTACACAAGAGTTTGCTGCGGCGCACGTCCGCCAGTACATGACCGCGATGCTGGGCGAAGACGAGCGGCTTTGCAAGGCTCTGATCCCCGACTATGCCCTCGGCTGCCGCCGTATGACGCCTGCACCCATGTACCTCCAGACCCTGACGCAGCCAAACGTGCAAGTTGTCACGCAAGGTGTTCGGCGGGTCCTGCCTCGTGGACTGGAGCTAGCCAGTGGCGAGGTCATCGAGGTCGATGCCATTGTCTGTGCCACGGGATTCGACGTTTCTTTCTGCCCCCGGTTCCCACTCGTCGGCCGCAACGGAAACCTCCAGGACATCTGGCGCACCAATGTCCCAACGGCGTACATGTCCTGCGCCGTTCCCGGCCTGCCCAACTATTTCAGTACGTCCTTTTTTTATGTGCGAAAACATGTGCGAAAACCCAATAGACTGGATACTAACTCTGGTCAGCCTTCCTTGGCCCCAACGCCCCGATTGGCCATGGCAGCGTCTTCACTCTGGCCGAGCACATTGGCACATATATTGCTGGCGTCATCCGCAAGTGCCAGACCGAGGGCATCAAGGCCATAGTTCCTTCTCAGGCAGCCGTCGACGACTATACCGAACACATTCGTGCCTTTATGCCGCGCACCGCCTGGTCTTCGTCCTGCCATTCATGGTACAAAGGACAGGGTCAAGGACAGGGTCAAGGCCAGGGAGATGACGAAAACAGTCCAGTCACAGCCTTACACCCCGGAAGTCGTGTCCACTTCTTCCACATGCTCGAGACCTTCCGCGGCGAAGACTACGAGTATGTCTATGACGTTGACGAGGGTCAGGACGGTGCAACGGCCGTCTCCAGTTGCAACCGCTTCCGCTACCTTGGCAATGGGTTCTCGACGAGAGAGTTTGATGACGAGGCGGATGCGACGTGGTACTTGAACGACCCTGCACTGTCGGAGACGGCAACAGCGACGGCTGCTCCGGACAGCAGTGCCAGCACAAAGACGCGGGCGGTAATCAAGGCGCAGCTGTAGAGAGTGCGCATATCAAACATATCAAACGTTGACGATTAACGAAGAATATGAAATGAAACGAAATGAGACAAGCAGCTATTTCCAATGAGAAATGAGTTAAAATTATGGGCAAGATGTGTTATATGTCAAAACCCGTCCCAATGCCTGTTTTGTACCAAAAAAAGAAAATCGTATATGCTGGCCACCTCCGTTATCGATCATGCAAAATGTGAAGCAAGGCATGTCTTTTAAAGCCAAGAAGAACAGAAGAACAAAAGAACAAGGAAAAGAAAAGACACTCGAGACGTCATTTACAGCCGCTGCCGGCCGCGTGTCTCGATGGGTATCATGATCATGCCGAAAAACGCAGACAAAATGAGAGCGGCCGACAGGTAGATGGGGCCGGTGGCGCCGTCGCCGGGCAGTGTTGCCGCGATAACGGGTGCGACCAGGCCGGTAATGCGGTTCAAGAAAGAAGCCACGCCCGTGCCTGCACCACGGACGGGCGCCGGGAAGATCTCGGGCGTGAAAGCATAGAGCACGCCGTACATGATGTTTTGCGAAAAGGCCTCCACACAACTAAAGAAAAGCTGGGAGCCGGGCGAGTTGCCAAAGGTGACGAAAAAGAAGAGGAAAATGGCCGAGATAAGGGTCGAGCCTGCCAGTGTGCCGCGGCGGCCGAGGAAGGGAGAAGGGTTGTCGACGGTGTAGGCAGCCAGGAGACTGCCAGGAACACCGACAATGCTGGTGATGGCGTAGTTGCGGTACGTGACGCTCGTGGGCGGTTCGGCGATCGCACTGCCTTCATCTCTCAATGCCAAAAGTGCCGGCGTCGCTACTGACGGCGAGGCAGCTCCACCATGGGAGAGGTATTGCGGCAAAAAAGCATTGAACAGCGGGTAGCCCATGCCAATCGTGGCCCAGACGAACCAGATAATGGCTGTGGCCATACCCAACTGGCGTGTCTGGAACAGAGGCCGAAGGCGGTCGCCCGAAAATGCCTTGAGGCGGTCGCGGATGACGGAGCCGGTCTGAGGCTTGCGATCGTGGTTGCCAAAGTTGCTGCTGCGACGGCGGTTGCCGCTGTTGTCAAACAGGCCCGCCTCGTCGTCGTCATTGTCGTCGTTGTTGACAGCGTCGTAGCCGACAAAACCATTGTTCGCATCCCCACCGCTGGTAGACGGTCCATCATCGCTACCCTCTGCCACGGCTTCCAAGATCTCCTCCGTCAGCCAGGTTTTGGTGCCGTTGCGGTGCGCCAGACCGTGGATCACCGCGACAGCCTCGCTCTGGCGGCCGCGCGAGAGCAAATATTTGGGCGACTCGAACAGACGAAAAACGAAGAAGCGAATGACAAACATGATGAATGTCATTATGCCAATTGTCTTGATAAACCGCCGCCAGCCAGTATTGTCGACTACACCATCCTTCTCGTCGCCTACAATCTGGAGCCACGCCAGAAGAGACGAGCAGAGCTGGCCGACTGGCCACCACACAGAGAGAAGAGTGAGAAGCGAGCTGTTTGCGTCCGGCAAGAACTCGAGAAAGAGGGCGCCATCGACAGGCAGGTTGCCGCCGACACCAAAGCCCAGAGCAGCCACCAGGGCGCAAACAATACCCCAGGAGGAGCCATAGGCAGCCAGTGTGCCGAAAACGCTGGTAATGAGGAGTGTGCAGTTAAACGCGAGCCGACGGCCCATGACGTCTGAACCGATGCCCCAGAAGAAGCTGCCAAAACAGAGGCCAAAGAAGAGTGCACTGGTTGTATACCGAACAGTCTTCTCGGCAATGCCAAACTCGGCCGATAAAGAAGGGAGAATCAATGAGATACCCTGTTCATTGTTAGCATACATTATGCATATAAACACAGAAAAACAGAGCTCAAATGATCCAAGAGTAGCTTACCTGCATCCAAAGGCTACACAAGTAGTGAAAAAAAGAGCAACTGGTTAGCTATTTGGCAAGTACCGTGGGACGTCATGAAGCTTTGCTGCCCACTTACTTGTCTGCGAACCAGCCAAATCCACATAGGAAGAAGAGCTGCCAGTTATACCAGCCCATGCCGATATCTTGAATGGCCTTGTTGATGAGTTTGGATTTTACTGCGCCATTGTCAGTTGCCAGAACCACACGTCTTCCCAGTAGAGTACGTCGAGAAACACTCACACTCATAATCTGTCCACCGCTGCCGTCCCTCTTTGCTGCCTTTGGGGCTTTGCCGTACTGCTCGCCGCAGACCCTCAATGCTGTACTCGCACGCCCGCATCGGAAGCATACCAGCTGCTGCCGATGCCTCGTTGTCGTCTTCATTGTAGTCGCTGTTGCCCCTGGAAGTGCCGGTCTGTTTTCGCCGCTCGCCATTGTCCAGATCGGTTCTGCTGCCGGTTTCGACGTCATCGTCCTCGTCACCTTCGCCATCCAAGCCGTGCCCTTCGTCTTCGCCTGGTGGAGCTTCGTACTCGGACCTCCGCCCTGTGCGGGCAGCATGGCTGTAGTCGTGGGCTTCTTCCAAGGGAACAAGCACATTGGCATAGTCGTGCACAGAGGCCGTGCGGTACGAGCCAAACTCGAATAACCGGCCGGCCATGGCCTTCCACCTCGAGCCGGGCGCCATTGTGTGTGTGAGAAAGAACAAGACGAAAAGAAGGAAACAAAGTCAAGGTGAGGCTGTCGTTAATACAGCTCACAGCCTCCCGACAGCTCTGAAATGGCCTTGCGCCGCTTTGGAGATGCAAGTAAAGACTTTCTGGAAAGCTATACAGTCCAGAAAGCTCTAGTGTACCGTATGCGCGTGTTCCGCCGTGGCCGCAGTCGTTCGCCGGGTAATAGAGGTCGAGACGGGAAGCTTGTTCACGACGTTTTGTTAAGGTGTAAGGAGTTTGGAGCCGCTTGTCCCGTTTGATGCGCGTAGACTCGGCCGGCTCGAGGGTTCGAGCAATGTAGCTGCGAAGGCGAAACAAGGATAAAAAGGAGTGACAACCGACAACCCGACTCGCCGCGGCAAACAGCAAACAAAAAAGTCTTTTGGGTTGGAAGAGGAGACGTTGAAGTTTGAGGAGGTGAAGTTGGAGAACAGATTGAAGGAGTTTACCAGGAGTTGGTCGTTTTGTGGGGAAGGAGGACCCGACAAAGCCAAGTAGAGTGCCCTGTTTGGAAGGTACAGGCTCCCCTACCAAGCTGACAATTAGAGCAAGAACACGGGGCGCATTAATAACATGCGGAGGAAGGAGCGAACACGAGCAGCACTGGCGCATTAGAAATTGGGTATTAGATAAAAAAAGTGGGGTGCATGGCGCGCGACTTCCGGGGCAGGCGAAGGGTGTGACTTACACCCCACGCGCACCGTTGTTCTGCATATGCATGTGTATCGCACCTTCCACATGACTGATGATGTTTTTCGGGTGGGTTATTCCAGAAATAGGAATAATAGGAAATATCGTTTTGTCGAGAGTTTGGTCTGGAACTTGTTACTTTGGGTAGAATATGTGATGACAAGGCCCGGCATAAGCACGAAGCAATATTTGGTTAAAGGATTGGAATCTAAAATTTTGTCACAGCAAGTTGTATTAAATAAAAATACCAAAGAAGCCAAAAAATCCAACTTAAATATGAGGATACACAAAACGTAAAATAATGACACCTGTCACCGATGAAAACAGAAGCAAAAATATTGAAATACGCCGCATATCGTAACAACATAAAACGCCAAGACCCAGAGAAGTCACAGAACCAGCAAGTCTGTTGTGCCCAAAAAACCAACCACAAAAGAGTCAAAAATAGAAAAAGACAACCCAGCCATTTACAGCATCACAGCCTCGCCGTCGTCCTCGTCCAGATCGTCGTCACTCAGGTCAAGCGCCTCAGCCATGGCCTCGGCCTGGCGCTGGATTTCGGCTAGACCCGATAGCTCGGTCACGTACTCGCGGTCGCCCAGGGCCTTCTTCACAAAGTCCCAGCCCTCCTGACGATAGGCGTCGAGGACGGGCCGACTGCATGCGCTGCACTGCGGATACGACTTGCCGTGGATCAGAACATTCTGGAAGTTGGCGACGAAGCCGCGGATCTGGTGCGGGACGATGCCGAGAGGGTGGTCTTCCGGATCACGCTCATAGACGGGCGCTTCGTTGGACCGTTTCGATGTCTTGGGCGCGCCGGCATGGTGTCGTGATGGATGCTGCATGATGCTGGCAAAGAGCTCGACGAGCAGTGCCGAGGCGATGGCGGCTACGCCTGGGCGAGTGACGGTGCATTGCTGGTCCAGAGTCTGATCCTTGACGGACTGAGTTTGTTAGTGACAAAAGCAAGGATTTGATAGAGTATAGAGGCACAGAAACTTACATCAGCCGGAGCTACGACGTCGTTGCAGAAGTAGCAGCCCAAGGTATCCTCGGATCCGTCGCGGGGTGTAGCGCCGTGGCGCATGACCACGTATGTGTCGAAACCGAGCGCTGCATTGAGCACAATCTTGCCCTTGGCCTTGCCCATGACTGTGGGCAGCCAACGCGACTCGCGTGTGTCCATCAGCAAGAAGATGGCATCATGGCTGTCGATGAGCTCCTCAAGCTTCTTGTAGTCGGCGCGCGTCTTTGCCTCGTCCACGACAGGATGGCCAAGCATGGGGACCGACAGAACATGGCCGTCAGCCTCAACTCCTGGGTAGATCTGCTCCAGCGCGGCAGCTGCACGGGTAGCCTTGGGTGCACCGCCTTGAAGACAGTCCTTGAACTCAAAGAGGGGCTGGCGCACGGGATTCGAGAACGAGACGGAACCGTAGTCGACGAATGTGATGCGCCGAACTCCCCAGCCCATCAGGTTGCGCGAAACGTAGCTGCCGAGGGTGCCTGCTCCGAGAAGCAGGCACGAGATATTCTTCATGCTGTCGAGGTCGAGATTGGGCGAGATGCGCCATTTCATGAGCTTGAGGTTGAGGTCGACGGCCTGGTCGGCCAGGCGCGCAGGGTCCATATAGTCGGCCAGGTTGGCAAGTCGGGCTTGCAGCTTTCCGTTGACACCCCGCTCCCAGCCCGTCACCTTGGGCATGTCGGTCGACTCCACCTGTGTAATGCTGCCGTCCATTTCAAGTGGCAGGACGATGCTGCGGGGCTCGTCGCGGCGCTGCTGAGTGTCGCGGTAGCAGAGAACTTGCACCTTGCGCAGCTTGTAGCGCTCACGGACGAGGACCAGCAGGTTGCGGAGTGGCCAGGATGGGTTCTCGGGGTATGTCGATGGGTCGACAAACGAAATATACCGGTCCTTTTCGGGTACGTCGTTGAAGAATCCCGATTCAAAGTCGCGCAGCGAACCAATGACCCACCGGAAACCGAGCTCGATCTCGTCAGGGTCCAGGAACGTCGTAGAGCCCCGTGAACGAAGGCTGCCGCCCATGTCCTCGCCGTCGCCGCTCTCGCTTCTGGTCTCACTCTCGCCATCGCCAATATCACCACTGCCTCCTGCAGAATGGTTGATGGGTACCCGCTTGGCCAGGAAGAAACCGTGCTGCCGGTTGTCTGTTGCGTACCGCCATGTGCCGACTTTGTCCACCAGCTGAAGGGTTTCCTTCTTGCCGAACTTTGTAACCTCTCCTGTGCGCTTCCATGAAGGGTCGGAGTGGAGTGCCGGGAAGCAAAACCAGTATGTGAATCGGTACTTTTTGAGGTCGGCAAACGAGATGATATTGAAGGAAGAAAGGAGGGAGGGGACCTCGTAGATGCTGCCGTCTTTGATTGCATCCCAAATCTGGAGGTGTTTTTGTTTAGTCATGGAGATGACCGTGATCTGAGAAGCCTGGGTAAAACTCACCTGGCGTGCTGTTGTGTGCATCATGGCAATCTTGTCAGCCTGTCTAAAGTCCTCGATTGTGTTGAAGTTCTTGATAATGCCCTCGGCGCGGGTCATGCCCGATGGTGCCCTTCAGCAAGTTAGCAATATATTCTCGAATCCAGGTGGATGTTCACGACCTGTCGTGGGTATAGGTCACGCACTGGTTACTTGTCAAGGCACCACCTAGGATCTGCATTTGTGCGCTGGTGCTGGGGTCCTTCTCGCCGCGCGGCTCGTACAGTCCGAGGACAGCGCGTGCAGAATCGTCGAGCTTGTCGTGGTCGAGCTTCGATGCGAAGAGGGCCGAGTAGAACGGCATCTCGACGAGCGAGTTGAACGTCGCAAACTGGAGACCGGACATGGCTGCGGTAATCGTGCCTGCCTGTATAAACACGGTTGGCTGTTTTGGCGTCAGAATCTTGTCCTTCCTATTCGCAACGATAGGTGTCGTGTCTGGTTGTTTTTGCTTGACGTCGCGGATATATGGAAGGTTGTCGAAGACGTTGAGTAATACCTCCGCACGCGGAGGAAAGGCCAGTGGTCGCAAATATGCTAGATTGAGTGTGTTCGCAGTGTCGTCGTTTGCGCCATGTGCTTTTGGTGATTTTGAATGTTGTTGTTGTTTGGATTTGGGAAAGGTTCGTGAACGATTGGAAATGGTAAATTAGTCACAAAAGAAAGTCAAATAGAATAGGCAACGTATGACGAGACACGAAGGAAGGTGCTCCTCTCTCTCCGAGAGACGGCAGGAGGCGAAATGCGAAGAGCACGATCGATAGCATTAGGAAGGCATAAGGAATAAAGCGGCAATACAAAAGCCGCCTGAGACTAGGCCGCCCACCTGCCTGGAAATCGTCATGTTGGTGTGCCTGTCCAGCTGTTTCTGGCGGATGACGAACTAAAGTTGACGGACGATGGGTTAGAAACGGTGGAGGGGGCGGGGTAAACGGCACAGCTTTGGGGCCCCCTTGTCGCTGGAAGCCATAAGGGCGCTTGGCCAATGAGTAGGCTGACTTGACCTTGTCTCAGTGAGCAAGCTACGTAGAACACAGTTGCTCTTTCCATATCTGTTTCATACTACGCTGCTCGCTAATCATGATTATGGCGTCACATGGACAGAGCTTGGGAAAGGCCAGGCCTTTGCACTTGCTAGACTGGCCCAGCTGACCAGACAAACGATAGCAGAAACAGGCAACAACAGCGCCAGATGTAGAAGGCACGATCAAAGAGTAGACGAGCAGCAAGAGACACAAGCGACTTTCGACGTGGCTTTCGGGAGAGGAAAGTGCGTTCCTGATGTGACTATATAAGAGGAGAAGAACGAGGTGGAAGGACAAAGAGTCACCGGCGCAAGAGTGTTGGTTCTATGTGGGCATTTTCTTCTTTGCATCTGGTGTTGCTCAGTTGAGTCATGTGCTCCGACGTGAGATCTCTTGTGCAAAGGTAAAGATGCACTCTTTCTCAGTTTTGTGTAAACTGTCACAGACTGCATCATGGAAAGAGTCTCAGCTTCGAAAAATGTCGTTGGCTTCTTTATATAAAGTCTGCTCGGTGTACGGCATAATTCTGTTGCCCTATGGAAAAGACCGGCCAGCGGTAGCTTTACTACTGGGTCCAGATGCCTTCACGTGGTTCGCTAGAAAACGCGTGCAAGTAGCATTTTAGTTGTAAAATCCACCGGCAGCGCGTTCGCGTTTTTTGGTGTCTTGACCCCGACGCAGCAGACAGAGAAGAAGGGGCCCTGGTCAATATCTGATATCAATTGGCAAACGAATGTCTGATGTTTCACAAATGCTATATCTGCAATCAGAGAAGCAGATTTCAAAGGCCGAGTAGCCCTATTTTCGACGTACAATTATATGCAATATATATGACTGGACCGCGTTGAGTTATATCTCACCGACTTATACACAATGTTGATTGGAATTTGTGGAAGTATGCCCATCGACCACACCCGTGCCTCTCTGTCTCCAGACTTTGACTGACATTGCATCCTTCACCACTCAGGCATCTGTGCGGGCAAGACTACGGTTGGACAATACCTGGTCGACCGCCATGGCTTTACTCGGCTGAGCATCCGGGCAAACGCCGGCGCCGAGGCAAGGACAGGCTCGCCCAACTCGCAGACGGTGTTTGCAACCGCCGACGAGCTCCTCGAGTTTGTCACGTTGCGCTGGCGGGACCGCTGGGTTTTGACCGACATTGCCAGCGAGGCTGTTCTCGATGTGTTTAGCCGGCGGCCCTTTTTCCTGCTCATCAGCGTCGACGCTCCTGTTGCTGTGCGGTGGCGGCGAGCCCAGCGACGGGCCCAATCCCAAAGACAAAACCTGAATCAGAACGAGGACGCACTCGACCTCGAGGCCTTTGTCACCGAGTCCGACTTCCAGCTCTACGGCGGCGGGCCCAAAGAGTACGCCCCGCTGCTGCCCGTTATGGCACGCGCAGCCATGCGGTTTGCCAATGGCGGGCTTGAGGAGAAATCCCTGTCCACGGAGCCGCTGTTTGCCGCGCTCGACAAGGCCGGGCTGGACGTGGCGGGCGTCGAGCAGCTGCTGCGCCCGTCGTGGGACCGCTACTTTATGTCGCTGGCGTCGCTGGCCGCCCAGCGCAGCAACTGCATGAAGCGGCGCGTGGGGTGTGTGCTGGTGCGCGAGAAGCGCGTGGTCAGCACGGGCTACAATGGCACGCCGCGCGGGCTGCGCAACTGCGGCGAGGGCGGCTGCGGACGGTGCAACGGCGGCCTGGGCTCGGGCGTCGGTCTGGCGACGTGCCTGTGCCTGCACGCCGAGGAGAACGCGCTGCTCGAGGCCGGCCGCGAGCGCATTCCGACGGCATCGCTCGCCAACACGATCCTGTACTGCGACACGTGCCCGTGCCTGACGTGCAGCATCAAGATCGTGCAGGTCGGCATCGGCGAGGTCGTCTACAGCCAGGGCTACAGCATGGATGCCGAGACGGCTGCTGTGTTCAAAGAAGCCGGCGTGCGCCTGCGGCAGTATATTCCAGTACGTCCATCCGCCTCCATTCCTCTTCATTCCTTCCCTTGATCTGCTAAAACTGTCCTGGCTGACTGACGAATCGAACAACAGCCCACACAAGGTCTCATCCACCTTGACCGGATGACGGAGGAGTTGTAGGTATTGTTGGAGATGTTTTTGTTATCTCGAAAATAAAAGGAAGGAAAGTAGGCTCGGTAGGGTCGAACGGCGAATGGCGATTGATGAGTTGATGAGAGACGTCCTGCGATTGTAAAATATCATGTTAAGCGCATAGAATGAAAATCACGAATTATTCAAAGGCACCAAAAAAGTAAACAATGTAAAAAAAAGTCAGGATACGTTCTACAGTGATATCAGCAGAAACAAAAAAGGAATACACAAAATGGAAAAAGGTATACATCAAAAAACAACCAGCTGTCCGCATATCCAACTCTATCCAACAAGCCGTGGGTGGGTGGTCGATATCGATCGTCGATCACCCCGTAGTGTCATGTCGCGAAAATCGAGTCGGAGTAAATGCAGGTAGAGGTATTCTTTGTTTTGACACGCCCGTGCGCAACGCAATTGGTATAGAAGAAAAGGAACTGCGCAAAGACGTGCCGTGGAAAGAAAGACGGCCGCGTGTTTCTTCCGTTATCTCCTTTCCGTAGTTTCGAATAGTTCGTTCACTTCGCAATGCCGGAGCATTTTGCGGAGGATCTGCCAGATGATCGCAAGCACACAAGGCTATCGCGCGTGCTGTTCAGCATCGTGGAAGCCCAGTATAATGTATTGGTAGTTGGGTCGAACGTGAAAATGAAATGCGATGGCCAATCGAGAGGTTTTTTTGTTGTGTTTGTTTTCGATCGTAAGAATTTGGTTCTCGTGGTGAATTCGCCGCAAATCGTCGAAGGCAAGGCGTGATAAAAAAAAAAAAGAAGAAACAAGGCGCGTCTTTTTGTAGCCAGAAGCTCCTTTGTGATAAAAGAAGAGCGTAGAGAGAGCGCACAGCTGCCTATATCCTCGCAATCGAGGCATGAAAACAGCCGCCTCGCCTCATCCAGTAATTAGGTGGCCACACAACACACGTCCATTTCACCGTCGTCAGTCCTCGACTGACAATCTCCCAAGCTGCTGCCCGTCGCCGTCAAGGCAACGGCTGCCCCAATGACTCTCCAATCCGTTTGTTGATCCTCCAATTCATCGTCCTTTGATCCTCCCCATCCCCCGTCTCGCCCGTCCCTCGGAGGGAACAAGCTTACTTCTGCGAAGCCTTGGCGGCCTTGCGGGCGGACAGCAACTTGCTGATCCACAGAGCGATCAGACCAACGCCGACGACGAAGACAATGGCGAACACAACAACGACACCGGCATTGCGGCCGGCCCAGTTGGAGCGCTTGGCGATGTGGGCAATAGCCTCGCTGCGGGCAGCAAGTGCGAGGTTGTGAATGGCGGCCATTGCAACTGGTGTTGTATGGTTGACGAAAAGTCTAGAGTGTGGAAGGGAGGGAGGGCGGAGAGAGAGAGTTAGTTGGTGGACGAAAGTGAAGATGTGAAAGGATAAGGAGAAGGAAAAGAGAAAAAAAAAGAGAAGAGGGAAGAGAAAAAGAAAACAAGCGGAAAGAGAAGGAAAGAGAGAGGGAAGGAAGGGGAAGAAAAGAGGAATTGGAAGGTACGAATTGAGCAAGGCGGCCAGCAGGGGAGTTTTTAGGTGGCTTTGGGGCGGCTTTGGAGCAGCGTGACGTTATTTTGATGCGTCTTTTTTCGTCCAGGACAGGCCGGTAGGTAAGCAAAAATTTTTGTAGCGAGTCTTTTTTCTTTGTTTTGGGTGGTGCCTTTGTTATTTTATTTTATTTTCCCAATTTTTCCTGTTATCGCCGCGAGTTCCGGAGGCGGCGAAAAAGCTTAGCTTCTTGCGACCCGGTTTTTGTTATTATATTTTTTCTCTTTTGGGCTGTTTTTCCTCACTTGCTTGCCGTCGCTTGATTGCAAGGGAAAGAGATAAAAGCACCGCGACCGAAGCGGCAAGAGCGCAATGATGGGAATATGGGGAAGGGGCGATGAAAGATGCAATTGATGATTCGAATTGACTCTTGGGCTCAATGCGATGTATGAACTCGCCTTTTGTCTTGGATCTGAAGGTCAGGCTTTCTGATCTTGGCGAGGATGAGTGGAGAACGAAGAGCAAAGGAGATTGGAGAAGCTTTGTTTACTATGAATATCAAAACAAATGAACAACTCGAGTGGAGATGTAGATGGGAACGGAAGGAAAACGATGATAGCCAGGTATGCTGGGGAAGGAGACAAAACGGAAAAAACAAAAAAAACAGAAAGATACAGAGCAACAGCAGATGCGACTTTGGGTAAAGAAATGGGAAGAAGAGATACCGAAGGAACGACAGCGAGAGGAACAGAGCGAGAAGGCGCGAGTCACAGCGAGCCGCGAATGTCATAGGCCTGTTTTGGAGGAGTGGAGGGTGGCTCTTAGTGTACAAATGAGCGCTGTTGGTGAGCGTGTGAAATTAGTGCCTTTTTCGGTTTGTTGATGTTGTGACAAGCGTAACGTCAGTGACGGTTTTCGGTGGTGCACATTCACTGAGGATATTGGACGTATGTATCACCTCTCCTCGCCTTGCTCCTTCTTTCGATTTGTTTCGTTTCGTGCTCCTTTGGCAAGAGCCCTGCTTGGGTAGGTGCTGGCGGCTTGGATCACAGTTGCTCTGGCCTTGGCTGCCCTGTGCGACTTGCTGGTGCACTGTCGTCAAAAAGGGCAAGAACAACCCAGAACGCGGCATGAGCGCGGCTTTTCGTTTCACAGTGGACACAGTGCGAGCCACCCTAGGAAGAAGAGAAGAATGAAGCACAGGGTCACACCAGGCCAGGCCAAGAGAAGAAACTCTTGGGCCTTCGACCAGACGAGGCCCGGAAGACGGCAGGGGCTAGGGGAGTCTGGTTGTCGCCCGGCTGCGCGAATTTCTCTCTTGATGATGCTCGCCTCCTTCCCCTGCTCATACTCCGTAGTGTATTTTCTATTTCCTGGGCCGCGGACAGGGATTGTTCGTCGCTTCTCTTTTCGGTGCTAGCACGATGGAGACGGCGTCGCGCAAGTCACTATTCCATTCTGGAAATTAAAGAAGATACCTCACTCCTCAATACTGGGGGCCACCGCTTTGGCACCGTCGCCACATCAAATCAAGAAACAGCTCAAGGTGGGAGCTTGAGAAGGGAAAGAGCAGCCAACACCAAGAGTGGTCGAGGAACTGACCACTCACAGCGCAGCACCATTTAATACTGTAATATGGCAGCGACTCCATACGTCGTTTGCTTTTTCTCGTTTTTCCTAGCCGTTTTCCAACACTGTCTACAACATCCACACTCCACTGTTACTCTGTGCGGCATCCTCATCTGGGCTATGGAGCCTCTCATCTCATCTTGCTCGTGTACCCTGGTGCTGCGTGGAGCAGGCCCTCGAAATGTCTCGCAGCGCGCTGATTTGTTGTTCCGCTGTGGATAAATCGCGAACGGAGTTGTTCAAGGGCCAAAATGCTTGATTCCCTTGCAAATTGGGACAGCACCTCCCCAGCACAGACCCGTTTCGCATTGCGACGAGATGCGACGGTATGATACTGAAAAGAAAAGAGGACAAGCTCGACAAGCAATTGATGGCCAACGGATATGCAAGAGAAGATCGCCCGTAATGGCCGATGCGCGTACTGTAAATATGTACGTCGTTCGTGGCCGGTCGCACCTGCTGTGCGAGCTGCTCTTGGTTGCACGATGCATCGAGGCAAGGACTGCACTGCACCTTCCTTCTTACGGCCTTGGGAGCAGTGTTGCCCGCCGTCATTTGAAGCTTGATCATGTGGCTCCTGCCTTTTGTACTTTCTAATGATATTCAGCGTAAGAAGAAAGCAGAATGAAAAGAAGGTGAGACTGCTCTGTACCCAAAGCGGCCATATGACTAAGACATACAACGGCGCATCGTCGCTTTGAGTCTGAGTGCGATACTTGTGACCAGGAGCTACTTGGCTGGCGTCATGCAGTGTGGATTGAAATGCCGCTTGTACCTTACTCAGTCTGCATCACACCCGCGTCGTAGTGCGATAGCTCCGGGAGTACTCGAGCACTTGGCGGCCTGCATTCTTTGTATCTATTGGCTCAATTGGAGCGGTAAAAGTACTCGTGCATCGTTCTCTGTGCACTTGGGGGCTTTTGCTGAAAAGTGCTGCACGGGGCACAGAGCTCCACTGTTCTCTAATATCTCTCAACAGAGTGGAGAGGAAGAAGGAAAGAAGGCATCTCCCAGGTGTGGGTGGCCCACGAACCCCGAGCTTTCCCGCAGGAACAGGAAGTCCCCATGCTGCAAGCGCGACTGCGAAATTTTTGGCCAATTTTGGTCAAGAAGCAGCAACGCGGCCACCAAGTAGCAAAAGGAAGGCACAATGGGCAAGACGGAGAAAGAGAAGGTGGGCATCCCATTGGATTTGACAGGAAGGCGCTGCCCGCAATAATGCCAGTCCAAGAAAGTACAAAACAGAATGACATAAAAGAACAGAATCACCAGACAAAAGAGTCACGTATTACTCGTTTGCGTGGGAATAAAACCCCAATGGCAAGCACCGCTTGTGGATCCTTGCTTTTCAAGCAAGAAGCCGCACCTGCATGCTACCTATTCCGGCAACCGACCAATCGATCGTCGCGGGTTTCTGAGACGGAACAAGCAGGGAAGGAACGTCAGAACGGCAGAACAACAGAGAACAGCCTCGTATTGCATCTGACAGCCAGACAAATCCCTCCGCAGGTTGTTCATGCTCTCTCTTGCCTTTTATGGCCGCTTTTGCCCTCTTTTCGCCTTCACACCGGCGCGCACACCAATGTTTAGCCAGGGCCCGCTTGTCTGACAAGAAATTGTTGGTGTGAACGGAGTCTTCTGACAGAGACGTAAAAGAGAGAGGATCGCTGCCAGGCATGCCGATGAGTGCCGGCTTTGCCTTGTCCGCCGACTTTGCCCTGTTCGTGATACGCCTGTACGTGCATATGGTCGTGGACTTGTGGTTTAGCTGGTCTCCAGCCTCCTTCCTTTAAATGGCTCTCTTTACAAGACCGGCCCCCTTCTTTCCTTCCTTGCTCACCGCCCGGATTGGAAAACAACCCACGCACTTTGGCGTGGACTGGTCGTATTCTTAGGGTCTTGGGGTCCTGCAACACTGCATCATTGCGCATCGCTCCTGCCACCTCTCACTGTCTTCAGGAGCGTCTTACACGGATAGTCCCTTCCTCCATTGTCATCGGAGTGAGGTTGAGAGTGCCGGCCCCCCCGGCTGAAACCCCGCTTTTTGTAAAAGCTTTACGAGTCAGCCATGAGATACCATACGACATATTCTCAAAGAGAGGGCGGTCTTGTCTCTGAATTATACAGGTCCATGGTGGTAGGGGAAAGGGCAACCCAGAACCAATTCTCCGTAGGAGGCACTGCCAGCGAAGGGACGAAATGCAGGGAAAATTATTTGGCCCCAGTAAAAAGAAAGAGAAGACGAAAAAAAGAAAGAACCAAAGAGAGGAATTTGAGAGGAAAAACGTAACAAGCAGGAACGACTTGTTGTTTCGCTGGTGTATTTCCTCGGTCGCACTTGCAAGGCCCACAACGGCCAAACGCGACAGCGAGAAGGCGCGAAGCGCGAGGCCAGGACTGGAATTCAGACGACGCCTAATACATCGTTCTTACACACAAAACACACACCGACAGCCTTTTAACCTATTGAGGTGCACAAGCGACTACGACGGCGAGCTGCCAGAACCGGGCAAACCCGAGTGGAAAAGGGGACTTGGTGTACTCCGTATGGATCTCTGGAGACTCTGGAGCCACAAAGTCCCCTTTCGCCTGCTACTTGCCTGCCAGAAAAGCGAGAGAAACAGAAAAACAGGACAGAAAACAAGAAAAATGAGAACAGCGCACGAAAAACCCAACACGCGGGTAGTGGCTCTGTCTCAAGAGGACAGGCCCGGAGCGAGCGACATTGGCGCAAGATGAAGGGCTCTTAGCACTGGAAAATTCAAGACGGCCGGAGAGGCAAAGAGGCAAAGATGAATTAGGAAAAAAAAAGAGTCAAGGCAAGTACTAAGAATCGCGGGAGAACAAGGGAAGAACATGCACCGAACGCGATGGGACGATGCGTGGGGATGCTAAAATATGCTTGGCAGTGCTAACAACAAGACAGGACGGCCCCATCCATAATCCAAAACGGACCCGCGAGGCAAGGCTCTGTTGACATGGCTGACATGCACAGGCTTTGATAGGAAAACATTGTGTTGACGTTCTTGACGTCTTCTACTTTCCAAACCCAGACTAAACCAAACCAAGTAACCAACAAGGCCACATCGAAAAATGACAACCACTCTCACCACCTCACACCTAACAGCTGATCACCTTGGGTCCCGGCGCTGTGTACGTCTTGCCGCCCATGTCGGGCTGGCCCGTCGTGCCGTAGATGTTGATGTGGATGCCCGGGTCCTCGGCCTTGTACGCGCCCGGGAACGACACCAGGTCGGACGCGGCCGGCGTGAACGTCCCTGAGCCCGACACGCGGATCTGTGCGCACGACTGGTAGAACTGGGCGGCGCCCGTCGTCTTGGCCGAGTGCAGAGCCAGGATCTCGATGCGCAGCAGGTATTGGCCGGGCGCGATGCACGTCGGCATGTTAAAGTACGACCAGCCGTTGTTGGCGATCATGCGGTCGACGCCCCACTGCTTGTTGCTTGTGTCAAAGCCGTCTTCGGCAATCTTGAACCACTTGAGGCCGGTCATGGACGCCGAGGCGGCATTGTCGACCTTGGCCAGATAGGCCATGACGGGGCCCTTGTGGGAGTGGGCAATTGGGTTGTCGTGGTCGCCGGCGAACTGGGCGCCGCCAATGACGTGCTGCCAGTAGGCGCCGACCTTGTCGCCCGGAGCGACATCGACGACGGTCTGGGAGGTGGAGCCGGGCTGGCCGCAGATCATGCTGTTGCTGGTGACATCCTGGACGGGGTTGTTGTTGTTGGGGGCGCGCAGGGCGACGAGCTGGCCCGACGACTTGCTGTTGATGGAGAGTTGCTGAGTTCGTCAGTTAGTAAGCGATGCACATCGACACTACTTCAAGACTCGACTTGGTGGAAGGCCTACCTGGAAGATGCAGTGTGCCTGCGCACCGACGCTGAGGGCGAGGACGGACGAGAACTTCATGTTGAAGGTACGAGATGGTACAATATTTCGATGATGGCTGTCTACACACCATTCTTCGAATCTACCCAAGCGGGGCAACGAGACGAGCGTCTTCATATATACACGCACGAGGGAGACACGGGGGAGGGCCAGCGCCCCCCGTCATTTCTTTGATATTATGTCTTCTTCTCACATTGCCCAAACCAGGCTTCTTGCCCAGACGGACGCGCACGAGATAGATGGAAGGCAATATCCAATATCCATCGATGAAGTTGGGGCGCCATCCTGCTCGGCAACAGGCCCGAAGACTGGAAGCGAGATATCCGAGTCGTTTGTGTAATGGCTCCCCCACACTTACACTCTCGAAGAATAAAGAGAAAAGAGAAATGCCTGGGGAAGGATAAGGAGAGTTTGCTACGAGAGACGCAGAAGGAAAGGAGGTCAGCTGTCGAAAAGGGGCAATTTACGAGCAACACTGCGTTCTGATAGTGCCCAGACGCCGGCATAGATGGCAGTTCGACTCCGTTCGACGCTATTGATTTTGCTTTACCTCACTTTTTGCGCAAGACGTGCCGAATCTGGCCTTGGGGCTATATACAGATATACAGATCTGGGATACGAGTCTGTCGGCAGTCTTTTTCTCAGAGATATGCGGGCAGTCCACGTCCTGAAAGTCACAGCATGGTCGGCAGACAGAAATTTGATTGTCTTAAGGGATGGGGCGAGAAACGGAGGCACATTTGTTGCGTGTCTTCGTATATATTAATGATTAAGCTTGCAATCTCGGGGTAGATTGAATGGACAAGGTATACTCATAAAAAAATAAAAAAGGGCGCCGAAGAAGGTACGGCAGGCCAGAAACGGAAGGCATGGAAAGCAATACCAAGGCTGCAGTATAGCCAGAACCAACCGCCTGTGCATTCAATGCCGCGCTTTTTGTCACTATAATGTATCGCACCTTGTGAAGTCTGGGGAAGAGTGGTATTTGATTCGTGCATTATTTCGGCTCATCGCGAAAAGAACAAGCCCGGTTATTATTGAATGTGGATAGAAAATGCGCCAGGGAACGGCGTCTATGCGAGAACAAAATGCTGTTCTGTGCATCACTTTCATTTTTATTCATTCCAGGGCATCGTTGAGTGTTACGACGAACAATAAAACTGTGAGCTTGAATTTATGTGAAATTTATGTGAAATTTACGTGAAATTTATTGTATGTGTATGCTTTCACGCCGTCCGTCTCCCAGATGCGAATGTGTTGAATATCCCTGTTAGTAATGCTCCTTTCTTCGTTCCATCACTCTTTTCTAATAGGTTTCATAACATCGTAGCGTAATTGAGTGGAGATGGCCTAGTATGAGGGCCCTGGTCGCTGACACTGCGAAAAGAGCTTCGACAAGTTTGTCCAGTTTGCCCAGTGTGTCGAGCCGGTCCAGCTCCGTCAGTGACCTACACTGTCGAGCCGTTGCTGACGACGACCGACGCCGTGCCCGACGCCGTGCTGCTGTCCGCCCCAAAGTCTTGCGTAAAGATGCGCTGCCAGACGTCGAACCACTTTTGGTGCTGTGCCGTGGGCTGCTTGCCGGGCGCCTTGAACGACCGCGAGAGCATCTCCCGCAGCCGCGAGCGCAGCACCTTGATCACCAGCAGTGTCTTCCAGTCGGGGACGGCGAAGCGAGCGCGGTTGCCGTCAAGAACCAACACACCAGAGAACATCTAAACTGTTAGTAGGGGAAGGCAGTAAAATGAAGACAATAAAATAGAGGGGCACCGGAAATCTGATCTGAACTCACATCGCATCGCATGTCTCCACAGAGGAGAGCAATGGGAAACGCCTCGACAGCCGTTGTCTCGTGCGCATTGTACAGCGACTTGCTCTGCATAATGTTGTAGTACGACAGCCAGCGCAGCTCGTTGTGGCCGCGGTTGACGCTCGACGGGTGCAGCCGGATGGCCTGGTTGTTGCCAATGTTGCGCAGGCCGTTGCCGCCACCGGGTGCGTCGCGGACGAGCAGACGCGGGTAGAAACTCCACGCAATCACCGACTGCGAGATGACGTCGACGTCGCTGTTGATGTTCACACGCTGCGGGAGCTCAAAGAACGCCTGCTGCCGCCGCCGGCCGCCGCGGCCACCTGACGAATAGCGCAGCTTGTTGAGGTTGCGGCGCTCTTCGTCGGTCAGTGGCAGGAAACCCGAGTCGACGAGCGACACCATGAGCTGGCCCTTGAGATCCTCAATGTTGGTGAGTGTCTGGATGCTCAGGAAATTCTTCTTGCAGAACTGGAACTCGCCGCCGCCGGCTGCACTGACGGCCGACTGGCAGACACGCTTCCAGGCCAGGTAAGCATTATACACGGTCAGCAGGTCCGAGTCGCCGCGCCGGAAGCCTAAGCGGACGGTGTCGGCTTGTGCGCGCTGGCCAAAGGGTGCTGTGAAGGGCGACTTGGACGAGAGGATCGCTGCCACGGTGATGGCCATGTCGAGACACTTGAACACCGTGCCCATCAACACCAGCTTGCCCAGGAACACATCAAGCGGGAGGCGGGCGAGCTGGATGCCCAGTGGTGTGAGTTCTTCGGAAGCTGTCAAGGCACGGACATCAACGAGGGCGTCAATAGCACGGCGAATGTTCTTTTCTGACGGTGGATCCAGTGCCTGGCCGAGAGTCTCCTGGATGGCGCCAATCTTGCACATCTTGACACGGATGGCAAGATCCTGCAGAGAGAGGCGAAGCATCTCGGGTGTCTGCTGGTCACTGAGAATCTGGTCATGACGGTACTTTGTAAACATGTGGAAGCAAAGTCCTTCTTGCACACGACCAGCACGACCGCGACGCTGCTTTGCATTGGCGCGCGAAATGAACGTGTCGATCAGCCGGGAGAGCTGCCGCCGTTCGTCGAAACGCATTTCACGGTGCTTTCCGGTATCAATCACACAAGTCACATCGGGGATCGTGATGCCCGTCTCAGCTATGTTCGTGGCCAAGACAATCTTGCGGTAGCCGGGAGGAGGCACCAAGAAAGCCGCCTCCTGCTCTTCGGTTGCGATTGTGGAGTGAAGCGGGTAGATGAGCCAGTTTGACGCAAAGTTCTTGTCGCCCAAAAGCAGGTCGTTGAGCGCGCGGATTTCGGCAATACCGGGCAAGAAGACGAGAATGGCCTGGCTGTACTTGTAGTACTGCTCGCCCGTTGCGATTTGAGTGATGAGCTGCACAATCAGCTCAAAGGGAATCTGGTACTCGTCCATCAGGGAGAGCGTGTTGCGCGTGCGGTTTGAGTAGTTCTTCAGCGATTTTAGAAGTTCCGGCTTGGATGATGTCTCGACAACCTCGTCGACCAGGTCGTCATCGAGATCAATTTGCTTCTCCTGCACACGCTGGTCGTGAGAATACCCTGTGAGCTCGACAGCGTCCTCAAGATACTGGACTTGCACAGGGAACGTGCGGCCTGGTACGTTGAGAACGGGTGCGCCACCAAGGTACTTGGAGAAACGCTCCGCATCCACAGTGGCCGACATGAGAACCACCTTGAGGTCTTTGCGCCGCGTCAAGAGCTTCTTGAGGACGATAAGAAGGAAGTCGCTGTCGATCGACCGCTCGTGCACCTCGTCAAGCACCAGATGGGTGATCTCACGCAGATCGTTGGAGCCCTCCAGCATCCGCATGACAATACCCGTCGTGGCAAAGACAAGGCGGGTTTCTTTCGATGTGTTGGCCTCTAGTCGGATCGAGAAACCGACCAGCGAACGTGGTGTGCCTAGATCGTTGCGGCCCTCGCCCAGCTCTTCACTCACACGTCGTGCCAACGAAATGGCCGAGATACGACGTGGCTCGGTACAGTAGATCTTGCACGCCTTTCCCTGTGCCAGTTGGTGCTCGAGAAGGAACGACGGGACCTGCGTACTTTTGCCACAACCAGTTTCACCGCAAACAATCACCACCTGCTCCCGGTCCACGGCCTCGAGGACACGATCGCGGAAGGCCCACATAGGCAGCTGCATACGAGACTGCAGCATGGCTTGGTACTTGGGCGTACTCGACTTTTCGTGCCAGATCCGCTTGTAGTACTCGGGACCGTTTGCAGCCCGGCCGCCTCGCTCGATGCCCGAATCCTCTCCTGAGTCTGCCGCATTCCGTCCAGCAGCACGACCACGGAAGGCGCCCTGGAGAACGACGCCATCCTCCAGCTCCTGTTCCCGTTTCTGCCGCACAAGACCGCGGAGCTTCTTTATCGCCTCACGATCGAGTGTATCTGCCTGGTTCTTCTTGGTCTCGGAAAACTCCGACCACAGATCGCGCCATGCATGGGGTAGTCTCAGGGCCACCTTTTCTTCTTTTGACGACGAGCCAAAGATGAAGAACAAGGCTGCAGTCGCAATGAAGGCCTCGGACTGCTTTGCATCAGGAGTGGCCACGGTCAACATTTTGAATGCAAACCGGGTAGGAACCATGGCAATCTCGAATTCTGGCATGGGCGCGAGCTGAGGAATCTCTTGTGGCTTGGTCCATGAGATCGAGACCATGTGGCGGTTGGCAAACGAGATATCAGACACGAGCTGGTAAGAGAAACGTGCGGACGAGTCTCGTGCCCGGCATGCCTCTTCAAGCGCACGCACTGGGCTCACACCCGTCCATTTTCCAAAGTCGCGGATGATCACCTTGGATCCATCTGTACCGTTCACCACGGTATTCGTCTTTCCTGTGTTTGGGTCCACCTCGCTCACAGGTAGGCTTGCAAAAAGGTCGGCAATAGCGTCGTCGTCGCTGTCGTCCTGCGCTAGGATCTCGGCCGCAACACGTTTCGCCTCTTTGCTGACCTCATCGTCGGATTCATCATCAGAAGAGTCTGAAGAATCAGAAGAATCGTCGTTTAGTGCGGCAGCGGCAGCGGCAGCTGCTTCCTTGGCCTTGGCCTTGGCACGCTCCTCCTCTGCCGCCTTTTTTGTGGCCTCTGAGAACTCGCGCTCAAGGATGATCTTCTTCGACCGCCACTGCATTTCTGCAAGTTTCTTGTCAAAGAGAATGTCATTCTCGATACGCTCGAGTTTTCCGAGCAGCTTCGCAGTTTCCAGCTTGTCTGCTTCGGACAGAACCACAACAGGCGCCTGTTTGTTGTTTGGGCGACCTTTTGGCGTATCTATTTGGAGAGGCCGCTGCAGGGCAAATAATCTCGCCTTGGTGTCGAGGTACATGGGGCCGAGTTCTTCGGGTTCGATGTCGCCATTGTAAGTGATGACGGATTGTTTCGAATTTCCATTTGGTGACCGGCTAGCGGGGCTGCCTTTACCCTTCTTCTTTTGCCCAACAGTAGCATCTAGTAAACTTGGTGTCGTCGCTCCCGAGGCGAGGGGTGTATCTGATGAGTCTAATTTGTTAAAGAAGGCGCAACAATATTTAGCAGAAGATGGAGGGAGCCAGGCAGAAAGGCATAAAATTGTCACTCACCATTTTGAGCTTTCTTGCTCTGGCCCTGCTTGACATAGTCTGGCAGCTCATCTGCAGAGCTTTCTCGTGCCAGCCACTCCAGAGCCTCTTCCAAGCCCCATATTGAGTCTTTGGGGCCAGGGCCGACCTGTGTGGAGATATCCAGGACATATTTGAGCACCGACTGCACCTTGTTCTCTGGGAAACCGGCGGCCTCGAGGGACTGCTCAAGTGTCCATAACTTGATTGTCAGATCCTCTTCGGGAAGCAGCTTTCCACCTGACGAAGCTTCTGAGCCAACGTTGGACGCAGCAAATCGGCTCTCTGACTGGATGAGGTCGAGGATCTGGTCCATCAGCTCCTGCGGGATCCATTTCTTGGAGTTGACCGACTCAGCCTGGCCTCGTAATATTCGGCGGTCGGTTTCGAGACGCGCCAACTGGCGTGCTGCGTCTCTGCGGACTTTTGGCGCATGTTTCTCAACGAGAAGCTGGAGTTCCGACTCCTCCAGCTGCTTTTCGAATTCCTCAGGGCTCAGGGTGGGTGCTGCCGCAGCCTTGCCATCTCCTGATGCGCCATTAGCGGCAGTTGTCGATTGTGAAGTCGAAGTCTGGGGCGTGGAAGATGCCTGTGCGCCATCTTTGCCTTTTGTGGCAGTTTGCGGAGCGGCAGCCGCATCGGCGCCCTCGACTGGATCTGCTCTCGGTTTCGAGGCAATAGAAGTCGTGGCAAAGCCTCTGGCAGCACTGGCCGCGGGCTTCTTTTTCTTTTTGTTGCCGGCCATCTTTGCAGCTCTTTTGAAAGAGAGCTCTCAAAAATGGAGCGCGGCGGGGGAGGGGGGTGGAAACGAGAAATGAGTGACAGTGAAGTTGAAGTGAGGGGTGTAAGACGATAGTGAATATCAGTAGTAAGGTAAAATGAATGGACAAGGGTCGGAAATCAGATGGAAGACGATCTGGTGGTCTAAACGGTAAAAGTCGACAATATGGACTAGACAAAAAGGTTGAAGCAGGAATCTATCAAGAAAGAAAATCTAGTGTGGGATGAAGAAGGTGACAAGACTGTTGTGTTTGTCTAGAAGGCAAGAACAAACGTCCCTAAAAATTTAAGAATTGGCCGTCTTAATTGACGTATTTGTTTGTTACCCGCTATTTCTGGCCGAACACAACCTGCAATCGACAACACCCCGCGCTTGCTGGGGGGTGCAAAATTGGCACAAGGTGCTGACCGCCTTCCCTCTTGGGCGCACACCCCACCTCTCGCTTTCCCCTGTGTCAGTGCAGAAAAAGCTTCCATTTGACTCACGCGGCCGGCTGTGCCTGCCATTTTGTTAGTGCTTCCTGCCCCGCCATGGGCAGCAGGGGCCAAAAAAAAAATAAAAAAATACAGGGCCCAACACACCCAGCAATAGCGGCCATTCAGGGCAGGTAATTTATGTAATCTGGCCAACTTATGGGGCTCCCCATAGATGCACAGGCCTGTGCATCTAAAATAATATTACATAATTTGAACACGGCCTCTGATTGGTCCAC